>JAJLUT010000003.1:600000-816031 GCA_030564305.1 Suzukiozyma glaebosa
GGCGAGTGCATTGGTGCTGGTCCAGGCGATAGAGGGACCGCAACCCACACAACCTCCCACTCTCGTCAAGCGAGGAAGAGACGCTAAATTCAATAAACAATACCTCGAAGAGTTGGCGCAAAAGACCAAAAAGACCACCTCCTCCGAATTGCCCAAACCGTGGTTGAGAACATTGAGCAACGATGTTGTGGAGGTGGTCACCCCATCAGTAATAGCCGGTGTTACCTTTGGGGCCAAACCTGCCACCACCACCAATGGCTTGGAACCATGGATCTCGTTGGATAAGGTCGGCTCGCCCCGAACCATAAGACCCGAGATGAAAAATGGATTGTACAAGAAGGCGTGGCCTACCTACGGTACCTGGTTTGCCACCCCCACCACCATTGTTCACTCGAATGAAGATTTGAACGCCCACAACTTGGACGAGGACGAGACGTTCACGGAGGAACAGTTTATCGAGGAAGATCCGTATGAACACTCGTTGAATCCAATGATCAGGTGTACTCCTGATAGGTACAGTAAGAAGGGAACCGCTAAAGTCGATAGCTCTCAGCCATTCTGTACTCCCCAAGACGATGTTCGCATGATTTTGGGTAATATCTACTTTATAACCTGGTATTCTGGATTCTTCAACAAGGATGTTGAGAATATTAGGTTGGTGTTTAGCCACGTCAAACAGTCTGCCAGACAGCAAGGGTGGAAACGGTCGTTGCAAGAAACCACCAATCTTTTCAAACGTTCACGAGAGATTGAGTTGGGGGGTAAAGTGGAACAAGCGTTTTTCAAAACTGAATGGATCAAGAACACCAGGGGCTATTACCCGTTAGAGATGTTGGAAGAATGGATTGGTGGAGATAATGTGTACCAACGGAAAGTTTTGATCACCATCCAACCAGATAACATTCCCGACGACGAGTTCAACGTACAAGAAAACTACCTTGTGGTCGAATTCAGTAAAGGTGCCAAAGTGGACAAGTCCCACTTGAATGATTTGAAAAAGTTGGAGGAGAAGATGAAGAACAAAGCATTGGGCATTGAAGAAGTTGGCGGGGAAATCGACTACGAAAAGTACTACATAATGATGGGATTGCCCACCTGCGTGGCACTCTTTGGTTTGCTTGCTTATTTTTTTATCATTGTCAACAAGAAGTCAATCGATTTCTCCGACGTGAGCAAAAGAACCTATGCTCGTGAAAACACGACCCATAGAAGAATCCCGTTCAGAAGGAAGAAAAATGAATATAGTGCGTTACCCCAGTACAACGAAGGTGGCTCTAAACGGGACTGAAACCCCCTTGTGTATAGATATCAAGACATTTTAACAATTAGTTGTCCATTAGTGTAGACCACGTACAAAGGTGTCGTACGAAGGTGTCACCCAGATCAGGAAATTGCGCCGCACCCACACTTAGACTTTGTTCTATTCATTTCAACAATGCAAATGGGCTTAAGCCATAACCACTATACCTGAATTGCCTTGGCTGATTATATATGCTGGTGTTGATCCATAACATTGCTACAACTATCCAATTACTATTATTGTTCTGAACAACATATTTGCACGTTCCACAATCAGCATTTTTTTCTGATCTAGCTACGGGATATCCATACTAGTTTGTCAACAAATGGAGTATTATTTGGGTCAAGGGTTGGTGTTGACGTTACTATCGTCCATACTCTGTGTATTGGGGTGCTTGGTGATTTATTTTGAGAACATTTACTACTTCCTACTCCCCAGATGGATCACCAAGAGGTATCCTATAAAATTGAAGGACAACTTTCGATTCTTAAATGGCTCCATGGCATTCAGTTCGGGGTGCTTGTTGTTTACAGCATTATTCAAGTTGCTTCCAGAGTCATTGCATTACTTTGAACAGGATAAAGATTCGAGATGGGCCAACTTGTACATGATATTTTCGTTTGCCAGTGGAATCATTGTTTGTTTATCCTTCAACACGATACTTCATTTGGTCACCAGTGAGTCCGTGGTCCACTGCGACCATGATGGCGAAGTTCATGAGATTGAGGAGATGATAGGGCACGAATCGCACAGTCATAATCATAGTCATGCTCACGATGCTCACGATGATGCTAGTCATGGCCATGGCCATAGCCACAACCACAATCACCAGGGCCATGTTGACCATATTGACGACGTTGCATCGATTTCTTCAGAAACGTCGCCTTTGATAAAACCCCTCGCGTCGAAACCTTCAAAGTCGATGATTCACTATTTCATCCAGCAAGAGAACGACGTGGGCGAGTGCAAAGGGTACACGTCGGCCGAGTTGTGTTTGTTCCATCACAATACCGAGCAACAACAAGACCTACACTTTTGCGAGATCCCCGAGTTGAACGATCAACAAATTACGTCCACGGTAAATAGTTTGCATCCCATCAAGACCACGGACTCCAACCACCACCATCACCATGTCACCTCGCCTATAAGTCGTTTGTTTTTGATTGGAGTGCAAACTGCGTTGGCAATAACTTTACACAAGTTTCCCGAGGGTTTTATTACTTATGTCACTTCCGAAACCAATCCCGAGTTGGGGGTGACGATATTCTTGAGTTTGCTATTGCACAACTTCACCGAAGGGTTTTCGATATGCTTACCATTGTACTACTCGTTTGAGAGCGGAGTATCCAAGAAGTACGCCAAACTCAAAGCGTTTTTGATATCGGCGATATTAGCGGGACTTTCGCAACCTTTAGGTGCGTTTGGCGGTTACATATTTCTCAAGATGAACCACATCACCCCTGGGAGTGACATTGATACGTCGAACTTGAACTTCATCTTTGGCATCACCATGGCGGTCACGGGAGGATTCTTATCGGTGGTTGGATTATCAATGTACGGCTCCGCTATTAGTTTTGGCGGCAGCTTGAACTTTGTCATGTTGTGGTGCGTTACGGGTATCATACTAATTGGACTATCGTCTGCCTGGGCCACTTAATGACAATGTAACGGTATATACACAATTATTTATCTAACCAATTTAGACTGTAAAATACGGAAAAAAACTCGAGCTAAACTCGCTGAAATTGTAAAGAGGTACAGACTGAGTGGTTATACCTTCTGACTAGTGGTCATCTTAGACTATACCACCCACAACTAGTGGTATGTTTAGTCAGTTACGCTTGTTGGGTAATTTTCAGTATGTGTAACCACCGGTCTCAAACGATTCACAGAAGAAAAAAAACCAGTGGGGGCAATTCATCCAACGATTTGAAACAACGGTTACTTACAATACTAAACCTAGATTATAACTACATGATAACTATATAACAAGCCACGATGATGACACACGAATTACCAATACATCAGCGTGATCACAAAGACACCATGAAGTTCAACGATAACGATAGGCTATTGCCAAGTGGAGGAAAAGTCGATTTCGGTAAAGGGACAGAGAAACGAAAGAAGGATAAGAAAGAAGGTGGTGATCGAGCTAAACAACCAAACGGAAGGTCGGCCAAAACTGATAAGACGAAAAAAGCCGGTAAATGCAAAGAACCGCTATTACCGAATGGGAATAAACCCGATTTTGGCAACAATGCCACTTCGCCCAAGGTTATATCTGATAAACCTTCGAGACGAGACAAGAAGTCTCAGGGACAAAGCTTACCCAATGGCGAGGCACCAAATTTCGGTGGAGATTCGACAGTTGGATCCAAAGATTGTCCAACGTATGCTGGTTCATCATTTCATTCTTCACCGCAAGCGTTGAATTTGCCCAAACCGTCATTCAAGAAAGACGATGGCTCAAACTCGCCGCCAAACTCTTCGAGTTCGAGCACTGCCAACACCACCCCACCCCAATTCCCAGTGACTGCTTATCCGCCGGGATCTGTAGCTACAAATTACAACTACTATCTCAATCCGCAACAAGCACAGCAACAACAGCCGAACCAACCCCGACCACTGCAAGGGCCACACGCTTTGCCCTCTCACGGACAACAAAGTCAACCGCAAGCAAGTTATCCCGGCCACCATCAATATCCAGGTCCGCCACCCCCTCAGTTCCAGCCACTGCAGCAGTACCAACAGCCACCAGGTTCATACCCTCACGGAGCACCACCGCAACCATTCATTCAACCGGGATTCGCTTATCAAGTGAACCCACAAGGGTATATTCAATATCCTTCTGCGAGCGGTTACTTGGCGCATCCTATAATAAGTCACTACCAACAACCAGCCAGTGTCCAGGGCGAGAAGATCAGCTTCAACCAACTATTGGGTAAATCCAACCCTTAGAGTGTCAATCCAAGTGGAATCATGCTTACAGTTACTTATTGATTAACTAACGTATGTTGATGAGAAATTGATTGCACTGTCACTGTCACCATTGTTTAGTGTTTTTGTTTTTGTTTGACTGTGGCTTGTTGCCATAGCATCTTTTTGCTTATTTGTTTGGTTTTTTGTTTGATTTCATGTTTTTCCTTGTTGATTTTACTTTTTTTTTTTGTTGTTGTTTTTTTTGTTGGTTCCATGTATTACTTTGCTCGTATGAGTTTGTATTGGTGTTTAACTATTGGGATTGGTCAATTTTGCTTTTACAATTGGTAACTTTTGTTACCATACAAGTGTTTTTGGGTCTTTTTTTTAAGATTTTTGGTTTTTTTAATCAATTTTTTTTAATTTTTCTTTTTTTTTGGACTTTTTTTGGCTTTTTTTTTTGATTTTTTAATTCTAATGGTATTGGTTCTATGTCTCTTGTATAAAGAATGTACAGTATATTAGTTTTAGAGAAACTTGGTGTAAAATTGATATTTGGAGTTTTCGTGAAATGTGGTAGAATTTGCGTAATCCACAAAATGTTGCAATAATCTAGAAACAGATATTGGCCCGATGAGCCTTGCAAATAAGGTAAAGAGAATGTCTATTTTCGAGACAATTAGGTTCACGATGGATATACATTTGCCAAGGTTGCAAAACGTAAACAACGAACCTAATAGGTAACATCTAGAGAACAATGAGGTTTCATCTTAGTTGGGATCGTCAGTTGTGTACGCGTACAAACTAATCGTTGAACCAGTAATCTTGAATGAATGAGGATACAGTGAATCGACAAGGCGTTTATTATTACTTAGAGTGAAGACATTTCTCTCTATATCATTAATAGACCCTAAAGACTAACATAAACGGACTGATACATTGTGAGTTGGTGTTGTTTGAACGTTATCTCCCCGTTGTTGAAGTCTTTATTCTTGTTCGCCTTGTATGCGATTCACCAGACAAGTCTCAGTTAGTTTGTAGAGTAAGTGGATTCAAGCGAAGAATGAGGTGAGAATTGTTATAGTTATACCTGGTGTTAGTTACTCAACAGTATTGATACATGGTATGAACTTATAATCCAACTCATCTTAGCCCTTAGCCTTGTTATCGGCATTGCTTTTATTGTCATTTTGCAACTTCTATACACGCCAGCGAAATTATTCACTACAACCATTATTAATAAATTTTAGTAGTAGAATTAAACAAAACCATCCACCCAGCGATAATGAAGGGGAAAGAGATCAGGATCGCATGTTTGTTGGTGTTGGACACCATATTCTTCTTGTTGGAGGCTATCGTGGGGTACTCAGTGCACTCGCTAGCGTTGATTGCCGACTCGTTCCACATGTTGAATGACATTATCTCCTTGGTGATAGCATTATGGGCAGTGAGAGCCAAGACTACCAAGAAACCAAACGAAATGTACACTTATGGTTACCAAAGAGCCGAGATATTGGGGGCGTTGATCAACGCCGTGTTTTTGATTGCATTGTGTTTCACTATTTTGATGGAAGCGATTCAGCGTTTCTTTGAACCCCAAGTGATTAAAAACCCCAAATTGATCTTGGTAGTGGGTTGTGCTGGTTTAGCATCCAACTTTGTGGGCTTGTTGCTCTTCCACGAACACGGACACTCGCATTCGCATGCTGCCTCCGATCATGAGTCACAACCCACTTATTTGCACTCAGACGAGTCGTCAACCGACTTGAACGATTACTTGCCCGATGCCATCGTCGACCGCGTCACTGACGAGAACGACCCTTTGCTCCATTCTCACTCGCATAATGGCACCGACAAACCCAAGAAATCCAAATCTAAATCCATGAATATGGAAGGGGTGTTCTTACACGTTTTGGGAGACGCCTTGGGTAACATTGGGGTCATCATGACTGCGTTGTTCATCTGGAAAACTAACTACTCCTGGAAATACTTATCTGATCCGTTCATCTCAGTGGTCATAACCGTGATCATATTCTCATCGGCGTTACCCTTGTGTCGAAAATCATCAAAAATATTGTTGCAAGCTACACCACCCAATATCAACTCCAATAAGATTATCCAAGAAATCTTGAAAATCGACTTGATTAATAGTGTTCATGATTTCCACGTATGGAACTTGAATGAAGATATATTAATCGCTAGTATTCACATTGAATTGAAAGATCAACATGACCAATTGAACAAACAGGTATTTTTGGATATTGTGAGCCAAGTTAGAGAAATATTACACAACTTTGGCATCCATTCCGCCACAATTCAACCTGAGTTCTCCAGCACTTTGAATTTATCAAACAATAGTTTTGGTCAAACAACCAAAGATAACTGTATTGTTGATAACATTGCCAATTGTGATACTAATTGTCAATAAAAGTGATTGGAGTAGATACTCACAAATATTGCGAAAGTGGTCGACGCCAGGTGACAGGAATGCTCCTGAAGGTGTCGAATGTCACTTATAATCCATATTTATTTCCCATGGGGGAAGTACCCAACTATTCAATAATTTTATATACTTGCTAGATTAAATAGTGCTAATTGATAATGATTAATAACTACAATAAACTTCTCTAGATTTACGCTACTTCATGGCATGATATCTTGAGAGATAAATAATATTCATCGAGACGAGAAAACTTTGTCTTTGTCAATTTTAAGCGAATCGATATTTTCTAAATCGATAACCAACAGTGATTAGCGACCTCAGATCTCGTCCGGGGAAGTGAACAAGCATCGAAGCAAGGGTTGCTTGTCTCGTTTCACTAAACCTACAAGTCATCGAATAAATTGGATTCCATTCTCCAAAAAAGTTTAATCTTGTTATGAACTGGTTTTCAAGTGAGAATTCTTGAAGAATTGCTACATATATATCTATAAAGCTTATGGGAGACATCTAATTTGCAATTGTCTTGACAATCAACTGATTTCTAGCGCTAACAATTGTATTCTTTAGTTAGTGGTGGCCCAGTAAGACAGATTTTTGACTACATATAATCGTCCTATTACATAAGGTTTGTATGCATTAACTAGCCTAGGTTTTTTAGCACAATGTGCTTCACAAGCAGTTGTGGGTGAGGATTGGCATATATTATTCCCGAATAAGGTACACTAGTTGGCTGTACCTTTTGAACAAATTATCACATTTTGTAGTTAAAGTTTGCTAAAAAAATGGGTACTATCCCATGATATTCCAGAATTAGTCAAATTGATAGTAGAAAAGGTGATGCACAAAGTAAAGAAGGGATGAATGAGACCATTGTTCAAAGTACAAACAGTATTTCTGCAACCTTTCTATTCTTGCTTGACTATTGTTGGCAGCTGATTGTCATGTAAACAGGATCGGAGTTCAACATGTGAACCTGACTCGCTTAACGATGTGAACTTTCGTAATCTCGCTGTCAATTGAGATCAGTTCAAAGTAACGGATAATTCAGCTTGCCACTCTCTCATCGAGCAAGTCATTGTTTAGACCACAAACCTTGTGCCTTTACTTCTATGGACGTTTTCGAGTGTAAGCGAATTGATAATAAATATATTGATACTCGGACCAATCTGGTGGGTCATCTACACACTTGAAGTTGTCTATAAAACATCGATTAGCTTTCAAGATTCTAGAATTATGATTTAACTTTAATCCCAATTGCATGATTTATTTGCCCAAAATGAACAAATAATTTTCAAACAATCACACAATCACTCTTGGTACCACCATCGATACCATCGGGTTTCGTTTTCGTTAGTGTGAATGATTTTGATTTGGGTAATTTAAACTTGGTTGCAAAAGTGTCATTTCGGTCAGCATTACCTTTACCATCAGTTGATTCTTCTGTAGAGTCGACAATCGTAGTTATCAGGATATCATCACAACTCTGCTTGTCAAGATCATTGTCGTGATCTTGTGCATTGTGATACAACAGCAAAGACGAAGCTGCTGATCCGGTGTTACTTATTAGGGAATGACGGTTAGTGAGCGATTCGGGTGAATATCTTGGAAACTTTTGGTAATCCTGATCCAAGAAATCGAGAATCTGGTCGTTATTGTCAATGCTTATATTCTGGATTGGTATTTCGTGCTGTATTAGTTCGGGGTCCTTGCTCAAGGCCAATAAAATCTCGAAAAATTGGGATAAAAACTTGATCAAAATCGTTTGATAGTCTTTGATGTATTTCTGAATATAGTTGGCGGATATTTTCATATTTATTATCCCCACTATTATGTCGATCAAAACGTTTCCAATCAATTTGTACGACTCCTCAGTCATTCCGTAAATTCGGGCATTGATATTGGCAACTTTTGATAAATGTTGTAATGGTAACTTCTTATTGGTGTCCAAACAATGTATGATCACTGATAACACCTGAATAATCACGAAGACCTGGTAATTTGTATTCACTTGTTCAAAATCGTATTCGCTGAATATTGGCGTTGTTAACATTCCATCATCGGTCTTGATTTCTTGTAAAATCTTTGTGATTACCATACAGTGTAGTTTCTTCAAGTAAATGGTGTGGTGGTGTAGATTCGTAGGTGTGGTATCACTAGATTCTGATACCTCAATAGCTTTCCATATGGTTCCTATTATTGCCAATTCAATAGGAGTCAAGTCGAATTCATCATTGATGGTTTTTTGATTTGGCAAATCAGACTCCACTTTTGGTACGTTCTTTTTGGTGTATGTCGAATGAAGACGACTCGATTGCGGACTCATGGTTTTCCAGCTGGTATGCGATGATAGTTCTGTAATTGGGTTTTGTTGTTTTTATTTGAATCAACTACCCTTCAATATGCAAATGTGGGAAATTATTCAACCGCGTAATATTGTTATTTTGACAATGGTGATTGTTCAAGGGCCAAGTTTTCGTCACAAGAGAAAGCTTGGTTGATGGCGATAACAAAAGAAGAACAAAAGGTATAATTGTATTATTTAATTTTGGGTAGAGTAAACAATTTAAACTTCAATCTTGAAGGAAAATAAATCTTAGTCTATTCAAAAAATAAGTTTATGGTTCCTTAGCCTAAACTGTGGAAACACGCCAAATTTTGGACTAGGAGAGGTGTGCCATCCAGCTTTATTGTTACAACCAACATGGTGCTACCAAACACCTACCGGTATCACAACAAAATGTTCCAGCTACAATGTAATTTTTATGAAATTTCTATTATACTAAATACTCGTATTTGTAGAATTGGGAAATTGTAATCATCAATTGAGGGTAGAGAAGCAAAAGGCATTTGATGTATGGTGCATGGCTAGCCTTTGTCTTCAATACTACCTTGCACATTCGCATACAATCGTGACGATGATGATTAAATTTCCCAACATTAGCAACAAAAGACAAACAGGAACTATTAACACACTTGAGAATTGAATTGAATTTGAATTGAAGATTGATTTTCATCATATTTTTTTTTTGGGATTTTTTTTTCTAGTTTTCGTTATAAATGGTGTATCGATGATATTAAACCACCTGGGTATCTGAACTTTACAATTAATAAACCATTTATTTTAAACACCACGAGCAAAGACATTGTATGGGACAGCCTTAACTTGATATTTGTTACCTTTAGTGGATCTAGAGGTTCTGGAATTGGTTCTGTGTAAATTGGAAGTTGAACCAAAAAATGAAAAGCCAGTGATACTTGAATTACCAGATCCAATTGATGCAACATCACTCATTGATCTATTCTTCATGCTGTAGGTGGATGTATGCAATTGTCTGCTGGCTTGTCTCGATGAGCGGCGGGCAGATCTAGTCGACTCGTTAGTTCTGGGTGAATCAGTTGATGACTTCATGGATTCGTATCGACTTGCATAAGGGTGTTGATTGATACTCTTGTGCACATTTCTTGGAACAATTTCCTGAGTAGAAACCCTTCTTAACAAATAGCTCGATGGAGCTGGGATATCGTGGGTATCTTCAACAAAGGTAGCATTGCTTGTCATTTCTGATTGAATTGGACTGGAAATTGAAGGTGTTTTTGATCTAGATGATCTACCTTTACCAAACAAAGATTTCAATTTTGAGCTAAATGAACGTTTTTGTTTTGGTAATGTGTTAGGAAGATCGAGTTTAGATGGTGGGTTACCAGATCTAGAATTAGCAGCTTGAGGAAGTGTAGATTCAGATCCAGCAAATGCATTGATATAGTCCAAGCATGATTCTTCACTGGCTTTGGACTTAAGACTTGGTTCAGGACTAACCATTTCGATGCGAGCCATACCAACAGTAATTTGTGGGGATGGAGCCAATTCAATAGCAGTGTTTTCTGGCATATTAAATCCCAATTCTTCCATTTCCTTCTTCAATACAAACGATGATCTCATGAAACCCAACGAAACTCTGTTTTTACCAGTGGTGGTATATTCACTCAACAATGATGAGGTGGATCTTGAGTACTTTGAGTTCATGTTAGCTAATGGGGAAGATTGCATTGCACGAGGTTGTGGCAATGGTTTCATGTAGCTAATGTTGGATGACCTACTAGTTGTTCTGGCATGTTGTTGCGACTTGAAATCTGGAGATGGAGATGACATTGGTTCAGTACCAGATGAAAGTGACGAGCTACGATCATGCAATGATAATGTAGATGCTCCAGAAGAAATAATATCAGTACCATCAGAATTGGTATTAGTTCCAGTGGAAGAATTGTCATCACCGCTTTCGTATTTAGAAGACGCAGTATCATCAAAATCAGTTTCCACAATTGGTGCCAAACCCTTGAGTCCAAAACTATTCGAATCAAAGATATCCTTCTTGATCTGTTTTGGGGTTTCCACTTCATCGTGTGAGTCGTTGGTGTAATCAACAGAATTGGAACGAGAATGCTTTCTTTTCCTTGGATCAAAAGTGGGAACATGTACTTCTTCTTCCAACTCAGAGTCAGAGTCTTCAACAAATCTTGACTGTCTCTCTGACAATTTCTTGACCAATGAAGGAACGTCTTCCGAGGTTCTCTTTGTGGATCTTGGAGTCAAAACTGGTTCCTCAGAAGTTGCAGTATACATGGTATCAGTGGTAGTCATAATTGAAGCATTAGATGAAGCACATTGAGATGCTAATGATCTTCTTGAAGATCTAGGATCAAACTCATTCAACGACGATAATCTAGACGACAAAGATGGCGACAATGTTGATTTAGGCTTTGTGTAACTGGTAGGAATAGCAATAGTAACTGGTTCATTGTTAGGAGTGTAGTTTTCTTGTACTGATCTTCTGAACCCCTTGTATTTATCATTCTTGTCTAACGAAAACGATAATACCGAGCCATTTTCCAAGTTGGTCACTGGTGGTTTAGCAGCAGCAACTTCGACAACTGGTGAAGCAACTTCTGATTCAGGAGTTGATTGTTTGAGTTGTAAAGGTGGTTCTTGGGAAAAAGTCGAGTCGACATCGGAGTTCAATTCCAAAACTTCATCAGCAACAAAGCAGTAAATTTTGATCCACAAGTTTTCCAATTCATTGGAAACGTTTTGTTGGCCAATCCATTGTTTCAACGTTATCAAGATAGCGTTACCCATTGGTTCAATGTATTTGGTCAAATTATTGATAAACTGGTCATTTTCCTTCTGGAATTGCTGCAAGAATTCCAGACATAAAGGCAAATCGTCAAGATTCATAATCACAAATTCAAACATGTCACCAAATAACAAAGCATCTTGGTTAATCTGATGTTCATTGTCGTTGAAAATTGATTTGGATAAGTATGTATCGTTGATCAACAAATTTGAGTATAATCGAGTGAAAAAGTTATCATTGTGGTATTTGTTATTGGTTTGCAAGGTATTCCAACAAGTTTTCACTTGGTGTAATTGTGCTTGTTGAAAAACTTCTGTCATGGTGTATAAAGAATATTCTTGAACAGAAAAACCGCAAATTCTCGACAACTCAATCATTATATACAATCGTGATTGTTAGTGACATTGCCCAACCATATCCAGATTGAGTAATACTTCATTATACTTGTATTTCTAGGAGAAGAAATTGATTCAAACAGGTTCAAACTGAATGCTGCATATGTTCCAATTAGGAAATGTAATTGAATCACGTGACGGAAGCACCACCAGAGATAATTACTCCATTGGGAAATAGGTCCTCGACACAGTTTCCTAGACAATTCATCACTCGTTATCCCAAAGTTGGTAGTAGCAGTTTTACTGCTTGTGGTAATTTTGTCACTGGAGATTTGTTCTCTAGGAGTCGTGGTGGACCTGAGATTGGCGGTATCGGATTCAAAATTTGCATAGTAAACCGGGTTGGGTATAGATTCAATCGGGTTAGGTAGTTGCCCTTTCCATATCTGGGGTTATCGTTGATCGTAATCGAAACGTATCTAGTGGGTATAGTGGTAGGTATAGCGGTAGGTATAGCGGTAGGTATAGTTCATGGCGGCAGTTGCAAGGGTTCGTACTTGATGTATAATATATCGAGAAGTAATATTGATTACAGTTGGATTGATATCAAAGAGAAATTGGAAAGACTGTCCGAGTGGATTGAAAAAATGAGAGCTTACCGGAGCTTACCAATAGTCCTGTTGATCCTGATATTGATCTATAAGTGCTTATTCCACTAGTGATCATTAGATTAAGAAATTAAAGTTATTACTTGAATCGTGTTGACAAGTGCAACCGATTCAAATTAGGTAGCCCCTATGAATTAATACCTCTCTCAGTCCAAGTTAGTCAAGTAGACTTACAAGTGTGCATACTTTGAGTTTGATCTAGTGTACTACAACTTGATGCTTTGCACGAGTAATGCCATCACGAGAGAGATGTCAGACTGGTGACGCAAGTTTTACGTCAGGCAAAATTTATCTACTGCGCGCCGCACGATACCTCTGGTTGCGAAAATACTCTAGACGCAGTTCTATACATCTATGCGTCGAGATGCTGGCAGTGCATGGATGAGCTTACGTCAAACCCTCCTCAGACTTACTAGCACATACGCGTAGCCACACATACCACCACATAGATTGGTGTTCTACATAAGACTGTTGTTGTTGTAATGGTAAATCATCAAATTTTCGTCCCCAACAAAATAGTGAAAAAGAAACTAGTATATATACTGCTCTGATGTAATTAACCATATACCAAATTTTGATGATTAGATTTACCATTGCAGCACATGAATTGTAAACCATCCTCGTATCCCATTGTCCCATGGCTGCCATCAATAGATTTCACATGCACAGCAGCCGACAACGATTAAACAACCGATGCGATACAGATACGATTGCATTGTTCAATAGAGGACAATGGAACGAAGATGAGATACGTTGTCAAACATCAACCAAAGTAGTGGTTTCAAAGAGATAATTAGCTAGATTACTTAAGTACGGCAGTATAAGATTGCAGATTGAGCCATTATTGACGACATGTCCAGCAATGCTCCAGATTCTAAGCCATAATTAGGTTTGTGCTACTTTCGGGACGAAATTAAACCTAAATGCTTTGGAGTTTTTACCTTATCTCATAAGACGACACCGACGGTGTCTTGAAACGTTATACAGTCAGGGGTTGGCAACTAGCCTAGCACCTACCCCTTGATATCGGCGTACAATCTAGGTTGCATTTATTTTCTAAAATTCATAAACTACCATTTAGTTTTGAAACGTTTAATTTCACTCAATGTGAACCGTGTAGAAGTAAAGCTGATAATCTAACCATTGTATCGGGTATGGTCATTGAGAGCCATTTTTATGCATGACTCGATTCGTATTCCAATCTGTCAAAATGATGAAACTCAATGATGGCTTGTCCAATGTCAGATGTCAATTGAAAATTGTCCGATCGAATAGGAGTGATATCCTAGCAAATATTCGAGGGTGACGCTGATATTGTTGAAAATCATTAAAATTGGGGGTGGGGGTGGGGGTTTGCGCGAGTTCGTGTGGAAGTGTTGAATTCGGGGGAATGCGAGTGTGGAGGACTTATTCAGTCGGTCAACATATCGATTGACATGCGATCGATTTTCTCGTTTGGTTGTGAGCTGGTAGAATGTGTCGTAGTAGCCGAGCTGGAGTTGCCGTTACTGTGGCCGCCAGCGGTATCCTCGTTCGAGGTATTGGAGTTGACAGCTGTCAATTCGTTGTCGTCATTTTCCAAGCCTATCCAATTTTCAATTTTGTTGAGTTGTTCGTTAAACACATTGGTCAATTTGCCAATCATGTCCAACGACTCCTTGGCAAATATAAACACCTTGTCATTATCTTGGCCATTCAACTGGCTGGGTAAGTTCAAAATGATTTGTCTTATTGAAAGTTTCAAGTTTTCTTGATCGATCGATAAACTCGAGGGTTTGAAGTTGGAGATTAGGTGAATAATTTTCTTGACTGTGGTGACAATCTCGACTTTAGATTCAACTAGTTTATCAGGTTCGATATCGCTGGCATGGCTATTGGCCATTACCTTGTCGGCGTCCTCTTGTTTAACTTCCTTCTCTTCCTTGGTTCTGGCTTGTTGTTCGTCGACCAAGTCTGTCAAGCCAGCAATGTGGTTGTTGATGTTATCATTGGCCAAGCGTAAAATGTGCAAGCAAAATTGGATTCTCTTTTTGGTATCCTCATGATTGATTTTTCGTTTCTTGTTGTTGATTTCGTCAATATTCTCGGTCAAGATGCGTTGTTGATATCGCGAGTTCAAGTTGATTTCAATCTTATTAACCATGGGAATGGCCGACTTCTCCACCAACTCTGCGGCATAGTTGAATGGGCCGAAACTCTTTTTAGTCGACTCGTAGTACTTGACTGCATTAGATATAATGGGATGTTCCGATAATTTGTTCACTCTCGAGACTAAAGGATGGGTCATGTCGGGGTGGTCGTCATACGACTCGTTGTACGGAGTCGTCGAAGGACTTGTCAATCCCGACTGACTGGGTGATGTGGTATACAACTGGGTCAACGCTTCTGCAGCATTCACCATCTCGAGCGAGTTATTGGGCAAGATGTCGGGAGTTGTGGGTGATTCCGGCTGCTGGGAATCATACTTTCGCTTATACGTCATGTTCAACTGTAAACACTCACTGATAGGTTGATGATCACTTCAACTGGTGGTAACAATAAAATTTTGTAAAAGCGTTCTTTGGCTGCCATTATATTTTTCCTCTTCGTTTAAACTGCATGTGAAGAAAAAGGATGTGGGGAAAGCACGACCTGGTGATGGCGTGACAAATGGCGTGATGTACGTCCAGCCGCATTCAAAACCACCACCACTAGCACCAGCCACACCATTCTTGACCTAGCACTGAGCTTTCACATGATGATTCCCAATCCATCACCAACTACGATCTATACAACATCACAAGAGATCCAACAATATGTCACTTGAAAATGATGTTTTGACTCCAGTGGGTGCTGTCAGTGTAGTATAAGCCAAACACCCACCTTCAATCTCATCGAATTGCGATTATTATGCAAAGAACGATGGTTATTTGTTCGGTTAATTATCCTGGCCCACCTGATGCTGTGCCAAAGTACACTTTCCTCTACTACACACTTTTAGCCACCCTACGGGTTCTCTATATCACAAGAAAGCACACCTATCGGAGATAATAGATATGTAGACCGCTTCGGAGAATATCAGGGGCATTGTTGGAATTAACGATGAGTATTGTTCGCTGAGGCTGGATTGTATTCATTGTTTAGTCTGCGAGCGGTTCAATGCTTGTCTTTGGACCAAAGGGGGGGGGGGGTTGGTGTCGACTACTTTTGGTTTCATTTTTACATTGACTGTTGGTTTCTAATATACAAATAAAGTCTCTATAATCTACTGATTTTTGACGTATTCGGCCGCTTTAGCTTTCACGCGGGTGGCCATGGTCTCGTCATGGTTGTCTTGTTCAAACGTCAACCATTTAGTGAAGAAGAACTTGGCTTGCTTTCGCGAGATCTTCTTAGCCAATACTCGTTCAAACAAGTCTTCAACTTTGGACTTGGCCTGTTGCTTGATTTCCTGATCAATGTAAATGTTCCACAAATCAATACGTTTGGGAGCATCGGAAATTAACCCTTCAAACAACGAACGCCCTTGCTCGCAATCACCCTTGGTGAACTCCAACTGGGCAAACTTTTTGACAATATCAATGTGGAGTCGCTTGGGTAACACTTGCAACCCCTTATACAAAATCGAGTGACAAGCGTCGTTCAAACCACGATCCAACAAGTACGACCCATATTGCACATACACAGCCACGTTTTGGCCAAACTTCTTCACCATGTCTCGATACAACTTGTCAGCCTCGTCATACTTTTCCGACATGGTGAAAATACCCACCAACTTCTGGTGCATCACCAACGAATCCATAAACTGACACGATTGCTTGAATATCTCGTCCAATGATTCGTCAGTACCAAACGAAGTTTCCAAATTGAGTAAAGCAATCCAGATATTCATCTTCTCTTGCTCTTCACGATAGTTGATCGTCTTTAAAGCCCGTTTACCAATCTCACGCGCCTTTTCAACATCACTCAACTGCAACTGGAATGACATGTAGTTCATCCACATGATCGAACTATTGGGGTTTCCCACCAACAACCTCTCAAAATCAGTCACCGATTGTGGTGCTCGGGTGTTAATGTCCCCGGTCTTATCTTCAACACGAGACACCTTCTTCTTCTTCTTGACTTGGGTGAAGTCCTCGTCGTCGTCAGACGATGAATCATCTTCGACTTGATCCAAGATAGACGCAGTCCAGTCAAACCCATTGGTCGATAAACCAGTATTGGTGGATTTGGCAGTGTTGTCGTCGCTGTCATCCCCAGAGTCGCTCTCATCATCACTTTGCTTTTGGAATGCATCAACCATCACCTCATCTTCGTCATCTTCATTGTCACTTGCACTTTCTTCATCTTCCTCAGCTTCACTCTCGCTGGCAGATTCATCGCTATTGGCATTTTCCATATTAACATCTTCATCTTGAGCAGCTCCATCCTCAGCCGTGCTGAAATATGACGCCTTCATACCTAACGACAACTGCTTCTTGTCTTTATTGATGGCTAAAATTTTGACCTTGACTCTGTCACCCTCACTGAACAACGCACTAATGTTTTCAACCTTGTTATCGGCAATCTCAGAATGATGGCATAAACCACTGACATTCAATGTACCATCCAATTTGATGAAAACCCCAAAATCAGTCGTTCTTCTGACAGCCCCTTCATAAATTTCGCCAACTTCGAGTTCGTCGAACTTTTTCAAATGGTTCAATTCTCCAGTAACCTCACTCTCCTTCAATGTCATCAATATACGGCCCTCTTCTTTACATGCAGAAATTTTACCAATCACTTGCTGTTGAGGTTTGAAGTAGTTTTTCCAATCCTTTAAATATGAGTCCGATAAGTCACTGATTCTGACCAATGCATGTACAGATCTACCTAATGCAACATAAACACCATTATTGGCAACGTTTTTTACAAAACCTTTGACAACAGCACCACGTTCCAAATCATTAATGCTATTGATAACTTTATCAACAGCATCGCCCGTGCGCAAAGAAACGGCTATTTTCTGTTGCTCCTTATCAATTGCAATAACAGTTGCAGTTGCAAAGTCATTGTTATGAAATACCGTTTCCAATTTGTCAGAATAATTGTTCAAAGCATCCGTGACAAAGGAAGAAGCGAAAATTTTCTCCCCTAATTCAACCAAAACATAGCTATCGCGGACTTTTAAAATTCTTGCTGGGTATTTAGAGCCAACTTCAACATCTTCTAATGAGTTCACTGTGTTTTGTCTAGCTTTCATTAATATAGTATTGTGCTCAACATCCACATCCTTAACGGTGGCTTTGATGGCGGATCCTATTGGTAACTTGTGCTCGATGGCCTCAAAGATTGATACATCGTTACTCAAGTCCATGAAAGATATACGACCATGGAGAGTTGGTGTCACCGATGTCCACACATACCCCTTAGCGACATTATTCACGAATGTAACCACTTCTGATCCCTTTTTAAATTTGTTCAAAGCTGGAGCTTCATATTGAGTGTTTGGAGAGTCGATATCTTTCTTGAGAATCGATAACTCCAATATGAAATTTTTGTTTGATTTCCGATGAGTAATGGCCAAGAATCTATGGTTTTTAGCATCGTGGAACCCAATAACTTTAACTGTTAGTATGTCGCCTTTATGGAATTGAGATAATGGTTGCGACTTGTCTTTGATTTCATCATAGTTGTTGAAACATTGAATTATGTCAACCCTACCTTGCAAGTTATCGGCCAATTGCACATTCAATTGTGTTCCTTTGACAGACCTAACTTCCGCCTTCGTTATGACACCTGGGGTGTATTCGCCGATAGATTTCTTAGATTTATCAACTGGATTAATGAGCGATTCATTATCCAATGCACTATCGTTCTTGCTTTCCTTCATCGAAAGTAAAAATCGCTTATTTTCCTCGTCAATTCTGATAACTCGACATGAAACTGATTGGTACTTGTAGAACTTTTTCGATAAATCGTCATTTTCATTGTCAGTTGCGTATTTCGCTAAGACTAACCCTGTCAACTTGCCACCGAACGAAACGAATAAACCCATGTTGGTGACAGATTTGATATAACCCTGTAACATCTTATTGTCGATAGCAACGTCCTTAAAATGTGCAGGGATTGCACCTCTTTTTGAGGCCTCGATCAAACTTGGTTTGGCAGATGCAATGACAGTTCTAGCTTTCAAATCTTTCTCTAAGATCAAAACCTCAATTTTCTCGCCAACGGGTAATTTCTTAGCTCGAGCTCTGTTTTGTTCATAGTTGCCATCGGATAAATGGCCATTGTATATAACCCCACGTAAATTGCTTTCTTCGATCTCGAATATTACTGAATCTTTAGTTTTCTCATTGATAATCGCAGTAACAATAGATTTACCGGGAATCAAATCACCTATTGCCGATTTTTGGGAGTTTGTCAATTCATTTGACTGTCTCAAGGTCACGATCAACCGTTTTTCTTCAGGTCTGATATCCAAAATCTTAACATTGACAGTTTGATTGAGCTTTAAATGCTCACTTGCCTGATTAACGAAGGTCTCCGAGATTTCATTTTTTGGCAAGTAACCTTTTAAATTCCCAAAAAAAGAGACAATGGCTCCATTATGAACAAATTTTTCAATTGTCGCAGGTGTCTTCAAACCGATTTTTGCATCTTCAAAAGTAGCTAATACAACTTCATCTTCAGCATTGACCAATGACTTTTTCAAAGTCAATATGGTATTTCTCCCTTTATTGGTTAAAACTCTAGCTTTGATTTTGCTTCCAGCTTTGAATTTTCTCTCCGGATATATCAATTTGATGTCAGACATTTGGTTTGAAGGAACAAAACCTTCGAAGTTGTTGAAGAATTTGACTTGAATTCCACCAGCGTCTGGTAAAACCTTGACAATCTCGACCCCTGGAACGAAAGTACCAGCAGGAATGTCATGAACGGACATATACTTCGAATCCACCACATCTGGCTTGAGGGTCAACATTAACATATTATCGATCTGATTATAGCCAATCACTCGAGCTTTGTGCTTAGAGCCAATGTTGTATTCGATATCTATCTCCTTAGAAGGATCGACATTGGAATTGTGAATTTGGCCCAAAATTGAGGAACCAAGTTTAACAAATACATAATTAGGATCAGAACCAATGACTTCAACAGATTCAAAAACATGACCGATTGGGAAAGCTTCAAGTGCTTCTTGTTTGTGATTCTCTTCGGACAATCCGACGATGTTAGGTAAAGTTGATAAGATTAACTTTCTCGTACCTGATTTCAACAAAACACCTATGACTCTAGCCTTGATATTGTTACCTATAGTGTACTTATGCTTTAATTTGGCGAGTTCGAATTCGTGCAAATGTGCTAGATTGATTGTGGCGTCTACTAAACCGAAGGCTTTTATTATCAACCCATTTTTAGTTATTTCTGAGATTAAGGCATCGATTAAGATCCCCGGTTGGATCGAATCGACAGATGCAATTGATGATATTGTGGATTTCTTGGAATAACCTAAAGATTCGATAGGTCTTAACGTGATGGTTCTCTTTGAAGGGGTAGTCACGATGGAAGTTAACATTACTGAGCCAATCAGTATATCTTCCAATTGTTTATTCGAATTCTTCAATTCCTTGTTGGAGATGAACCCAGTGAAATTTTTCAACCCAGTAGTCAAAATAATACCATGATCTTCGATCGATTTTACTGAACACTGTAACAAGTTGGAGGTGATCAAATCCTCGGTTTCGAGCGATTTGTTGACAATTTCTGGCTCCAAAGATAACTGAATTCTTTTCTTCTTAGGATTGGAATTTTCAACTACAATCGCCCTTAACCATTGACCGATATGGAAAAGATTTTCAAGGTTTGGTAATTCTTTACTTTTCAAAGTGGCGGTTTTTATTGTACCTTCGTCATCTTCTTCATCTTCATCCTCATTTTCGCTTTCCTCCTCTTGAAAGTTCTCTATTATGCTGGTCACTTCTTCACTGATAGCAGTGATTGGCACGTAGCCTACCAAATTGTCACCAATAGCGATGGATACATCAGTTTTACCTATATTTACAACTTGACCAAGAACCATTGTACCTGGAATTAGATTCTTGAAATTGAAGTTTTCAATCTGAACGTTGTCTTCCACTTTCTCCTTCTCGGAGACAACTTTCTTCTTTGATTTCTTGGCCTTCTTCGATGGCTGTTCCAGTTTAGAGGAAGCACTTCTCTTGGAAGAACTTGCAGCTTCAAACAAGACATCTTTGGTGACTTCGTTGGAGATTTCTTTCACCTCAAGCGGAGTCAACGCAGTGGCACCACCTCTTGGGAATGCAACATCGCTGTTGCTTATAATCGAGTTTGGGGTGGGAGCATCCACCATAATATGTATCTAGTTTGATAGTATCGATGCTATTTGATCTTACTGAGCTTTTTTTCTAGTGGCATCGAGATGAGGTTTTTTCGGTCACGTGCACATCTCAGTGTTTACAAGGAACCATAAAACAACATACGTTATACATATTTAACGAATTCTTCTATCTTTAACCGCGCCATTATTCTTTCGATTCTTCATCACTACATCTGCCTCTTTGAGCCCAAACTTTTTGATCAATTTGGAATAAAATAACCCACACGCATTGCATAACGTTCGACTTCCAGTGGGACCACGACGCCATTCTGGGGTATCTTTAGAGCCACAATGTTGACACAAAATGTCAGGCTTCTGACTTAACTCCTTATTGAGTCCCCCAAAACTAAAGTTCTTACTGTGCCCTCGTTTGGTGTTGTGATTAGCATTGACCTTCAACGGAAGTAATTCGTTGAAAGATTGCGGATGCGACTTCCTGCGAAGTTCTGCTCTTCTGGGGTCTGGTATTGCAAACTTACTCGATTGAGTCACTGGTTTTGTTGCTTCATGGAAATAAGAATTGAGTAAGAAAATCCGAAAGATATGCAACAATTCGACACCCTTCTCATGAATGGCGATTTGATTGTCAAGATCCTGAGCTTCAAACGATTGTAAAAACGATTTCAATTCCTCTTTGGTCGTATCTTTCAAATCGTGAGACTCATCGCGATTCAATGTCTGAAACCTCCTCGAAAACGTTTTGCCAAACCCAATCGTTTTTTTGGTGATTCCATAATAGTTCTCCAAATAGTGCAGTAAATTTTCTTTGCCCGTGCTCGACTCAATGGTCAAATTGGTATTGGACCCTTCCGGAAGAAACGGTTCAGTATTGGTAATCATGGGTTCATTCGCACTGACTCTTTGTGGGAACGAACTCATGTGGGGGTTGACCATGGCGGAGTTCTGTCGGGTATCGTGCATAGTATTAGGAATAGAGTTCAATGCTGGTCGGTGAACAAAATGCCTGCTATTGCAAATTTTAGGAAACGTTGATTGAGCGACTATTGCATTTTGAGTCAAAGGGGAATTGTTTACTTGGTCATCTTTGGCAAAATACTGAATTAACTCTTGAAATGATGGCAATTGTTGGTTCCGATTATGGGTTGGAGTGCTAAAATTCATTTCATATAGGCGATTCAATTTTGATAAGTAGAAAGAAAAAAGTTCAATCGTAGATATCAACCCTTAAAATATAGTGCTGATTATGAAAGATCAGGGAATAGCGTGGCATATTAGATTCAGACTTAGATCGAAAGATTCTGTCATTTTTTGTTCGAGTATCCTAATTCATAAATAATTTTGCAGCAGTTTGCATCGCGCGCCATAAGTCGACAATTCCGATAGTTAAGTTTAGCTGATGATTTCAATTGTAGCCGGAATAACTCTGAAACTTCCTACTTTTTGGTTTTCTTCAAGTTTCTACTACCTACCAGAGGTCTCTGTTGAAAAACTAGTGTCCCATCTTTGACATCTTGTGGTTCGTCTTTGAATTTTTCTTGGTTATCTAAAAAGAACATTAGATCCGTAACCTGTTCGTTCAAAGCTACTTTATCTGCTTCTAGAGCTTCAATTTGTTGCTTCAACTGTTTGTTAGCGTCATCAATGAACTCAACCTTTTTAGAAAGCGCCTCATTCAATGAATTTGAAGCATTCAACTCGTTAGAGATTAGTTTGATTTTATCATCTTTCAGTTTCAATTTGTCTTTCAAACTTGATATCACTGACTCCATTGTATTCATTCGTTTGTCCAACTCGCGAAATTTGATATCTGGATCTTGTTGTGACATGGAATTCAGACGATTTGCAAAAATAGATCCCTTTCTAGATTTCTGTGGCTCTCTTTCCAATAGTAGCAGTTCGTAATATTCTCTCTGACTAGCCATTTGACTGATTAACAACTGAGAATACTCAAAACCTACCTCCTCAGCTTTATCGAAGTTTCCATTCAACTTGTCTGTGACCTCCGAGGTGGAATTTTTATCTGGCAATTCAACTAGTTTCCCATCTGATTCATTAGTTACCAATCTGTGCACATAATTGTCCCCAGCGTAATCCCAAACTCTCGATGTGCTAATTTCCATTGCAAAACAATGGCCGGTGTCTATAAAATGTTTCAACGAGTGTTGTTCTGGTGCATATCGGCTACATCCAACGTTACCACATATCAAGCATATCCACAACTCGGTGGTGGTGTCGCAATTGGCACACATCTCATTCGAGTCTAATGTGGTTAGATTGGCATTCGTGCTTGAACTGCTGCCTCCAGTCTGATTAGGAGTTCTTAAAGATAGATTCAGTAGTCGTCTCATAGTCCTTCTCACCTTTTGGTTTGATATATTATTCGAGTAACGGCAGATTGGACATGTGTCATCTATCCATCTGGATAAACACTGACAATGGAAAGTATGCAGACACGGTATAGTTAGAAGTCCGCTGACTGTAGCATCCATTCGTTCCAAGCACACTGGACAAGTGGGTAACTCCACTAGATTGTCATCTTTCACAAAACGAGAACTCTCGTCAATTGTGAATGGATCCTCCATCAAAAACGGTATCAAGTCGTTGACGCTTTTGGTTATCGATTTGTGAATGGTGCCACTCATTTTGATTGATTTAATGAATACAACATGGCATGACTCAGGTTCCATTGAGTTGAAAGGTTTACCATTGAATTGGTAGTGAAATTCAGCGGCTTGTAGCTCTTCATTGAATTTGATTAATACAAGGAACCTATTAGGTTTTTCACTCTTCAATATTCTGATGTGAGATATGTTCTTCAAGAACTTCTCTCCTATGAATCCCAATAGGTCTATTGCAGTGAAATATGTCGGTACTGCTAATATTGAAACCATTGTGTCGTCATTTATTAGTGACGTAGTGTCTTTGACTACCTCCTCATCACCCTTTTCGTTGCAGAATTCCCTATACAACCTTACCACTCCACTTCCCAACAGTTTTGCCTTAACTGGCTCTTCGTCTTTTTGCATAGATTCGAATTTTGGCGAGTCAATTGAGAACAATTGTAATTTTGAAAATCGATAGTCAAGTGTGTTTGGTTCTTGCTTCGATAAACCTATGATTATATTATAAGAGTCTGTCCCTAGCATTCTTTGGGAGTTGGCCCAACTCTAGTATATATTTGAATCTATAGGAAATCTAAGATATGTCGCACCTACATTTAGAGCCCATACTTTGATGGGTCGAAGTCTGCTAAACTATTCAATATCTCTCCATGATTGCCAATGATGTTGTGTTCGTCTCCGTTCAATACAGGTAATGCCTCTGGATGTGGAATCCAAATCACTTCGGCGCCAGCGTTGATTCCTGACTCCACACCTGGAATACCATCTTCGAATACCAAGCACTCTTCAGGCTTGATTTCAGGCAAACCTTGGGCACGTCTATCCAGGTTGAGACTCTCTAAACATGCGTACCAAATGTCAGGCTGCGGTTTTCCTTTCCCCTTGGGAATTCTCTCATCGTCTCCTGTGACTATATGTTTCCCAAAGTATTTGAAACCATCGAGTAAATGAGCCGTCTTCTTTTTGAATGAAAACCTATTAGATGAAGTGCCAAGAGCAATTGGAATGTTTTTTGCATCCAAGTATCTGATCAACTCCAATGCTCCAGGTACAAACTCAGCTCGATCCCATAACTTGTCTTGGACTATATTGGCTTGCTCTTGCCAGATTTCGGGCGTCTCGACAATATCGTACTCTTTGAGTAAGATTCTGATTGCATCAGGACCCGGTCTGCCTTGTAAATTAAGCTTTACCTTCCAGCTCAACGGTCCTTTACCATAATTAGCTAACAATGTTGTCGCAGCTTCGGTGTATAAATCTTCAGTGTTAATCAAGGTTCCGTCCATGTCTAAAGGTTAGTAAATAATGTCGTAATAGTCACAGAAAGGAACATACCAAAGAGACATGCTTTGATTTCTCGCTTCAGCATGGTTAACACTTATAACTGAGCGTTTTTCATAGAAAACTGGTGCGATCTAAAGTTATGAGCGCTACGAATCAAACAGTACAAGATTGTCAACCTGATTTTATTCTATAAATGTGGTAATTGACACTAGTTAGAGTTTAGAGCATAAACCTCAATAAATTATAATGGAGCATTTTTGAACAAATACGATATACTTTCCCCGTTGTGCAATCTTCTAATGGCCTCTGCCAACACGGCTGAAATATCAATGGTGTCCAATTTGGGACATTGGGTCAATTTTTCTTCGAATGGCACCGTGTTCGTGCAAACAACTTTAGTCAATTTCGAATTGTTAATGTTGTTGATGGCATTACCAGACAAGATACCATGAGTAACAATAGCAATGACTTTTTTGGCGCCATTATCTAACAAAACCTCGGCGGCTTTGGCCAAAGTACCACACGTGTCGGCCATGTCATCGACGATGACACAGATTTTGTCAGAGACATCACCCACCAACACCATCTTACTAACTTCGTTAGCACGAGCTCGTTCCTTGTGGATCAAGGCAAAGTTCAAGTCTAATCTGTCGGCCAAGCCAGCTGCTCTTTTTGCCCCACCGGCGTCGGGAGAGATTATGATTGCATCCTCGTAGTTTATCTTCTCCTTGATATATCTCACCACACTTGGCTCAGCGTAAAGGTTATCTACTGGGACATCGAAAAACCCTTGAATCTGTGATGCATGTAAATCCATGGTGATGACATGGTTGCAACCCGAAGTCGTCAACATGTCAGCCATCAATTTAGCAGTGATGGGTGCCCTTGATTTGTCCTTTCTGTCTTGCCTAGCATAAGGAAAATTAGGCAAAATCACCGCTATTCTTCGTGCACTGGCAGTCTTGCAAGCATTTATCATAATCAACAACTCCAAGACTCGATCATTGACCACGCCAGAACCAATCTGGCAAATTATAAATATATCTTCATCTCTAACCGATTCTCCAATCGAGAACTGAATCTCGCCTGTACTATCTCGTTTCAACTCAGAAGGTGTGAGTTTCAATCCTAACCTTTTTGCAACTAACTCTGCTAACCCACGATGCACATCGCTGGCTAAAAGTTTGATGGAATTTGTCGACATTTGAATACAAGTTGACTGTTGACTGGTGTAATAAAGTCACTGAAGGGATAAATGTTTATTCTATTGCTAGTTTATGGCACTGAATTCCTTAATCTGTTTCCTCCACCTTTCATACATTCAATGCATCTATGAAAAAAAGTTTCTGCAGGTTACACTACGATGATTAATTATGTAAGCACAAGCTAAACTGCAACACCTGAAATTACATTTGGGATATCAAAAATTGGCTAGGGAGAGAGATTATACTGTTGTACAAGATTAAAACAAGTCATCAAGATCGTCTCCTTGTCCATCGTCTTCATCATCTAATTCCTCTTCTTCGTCTTCAAGCTCAGCACCCGGACTAGTTTGCGCAGGTGGGGCATTGGGTCTGGCAGGGTCAGAAATACGTTGCACATGAGACTGTTCTTCTTTGAGTTTGGCGAGACTGCTCTTTTTGGCATCCAAGGATGATTTCAAGTTGTTGTATGCGGTTTGGAACTTTAATCTCATCATTCGCGATGTCGCAGTCGTGAGGTTCTTTTTGTTGTGCTCAGCTGCGGTTTCTAGTTCGGAGATTTCTTCTTCAAGCAATCTCATGTGTTGTTTACCAGTCTTGAACCCTTGGTCCTCCTCCTCTTCTTCCTCTTCTTCCTCCTCTTCTTCAGCATCGTCTTCATCTTCCTCTTCCTCCTCTTCCTCTTCTTGTTCGGCTTCGGCCTCTTCTGCTTGTTCTTCAGCCTCGGCCATCATTGAACCCAAAATGTTCATATCGCCCAGAGCCATGGCGTTTTCAACATCCAACGCTTTGTTTAACTCATCTTCCAAGTCTATCTCAATCTCATCACCGAAATTGATTTCATCTTCGTAGATTTCATCAACCGGAAGCTGTTCTTGTGGCACTTCAGCCAAGTCATTCCTGGGCACAGGTGTACTGTTGGCCGATGGTGTATTCGAATGGTATTTTGGCGTTTGTTTCTTCAAATCGACAATATCAAACGTAAACTCCTCGGCTTCGTCATCAGCCTTGATCATTTGATTCACCTTCAAGTCCACAAGATCCATTATCCTGTGGTTCACTTTTCGGGGTCTAAACCTTCTATATACATCCTCAAATGGGCTGGTTAAACCGTCGCGGTAAACATACGTCTTTTCCTTCAACTCTTGATTGTTGGAGTATTTGAATAGTGGGTGATGATAATATTGCTCATCTTCGATTTCAAAATCTTTCTCGAGATTGAATTCAGTTGGGTCAATTCTTCGTAGAATCAACAACATTTGACATACATCAAACGTTTTAAAAATATTCTTCTTATCTATAGTCTTGAAAAACTCAGTAATGGTTGGTAAATCAATCAATCTTCCTGAATATAACGTTCCATTAACATTAACCACTGCTTTATCTCTAGTGACCCATTTTATGTTCAAACCTGCGAAATCACCAGAGTCCACAGCATTATGAACAAAATCAAGGTTTGTGTCATTCAAAAACCGTAGTACAATACCTTGTTCTAGCAACGGATCGTCCTCCAACTCGGGAGCCTCACTATCATAACCTTCCCCAGGAACTCTCGTGGGTTTCACTCGAACTCTGGGTATGTTAGCAGGCTTCGGTATGCTTTCTGCATTGGAGCTCTTCCTGGATTTCTTGTTATTTAGCTTAAGCTTTATTCGTGTGTCTTTATCTTTTTCAGGTTTCACTACCCGTATTGGTTTGGGTGGTTTTATCTTGAGTTTGGGTAGTCCTGGACTAGACACTTCAGGAGCAGGTGTGGCTGGGGCAGAGGCATCAGACCCTCCCATCTTGAACTTCAACTTTAGCGCCATTGCTCGCTATGTTGTGTGATCAATGTAGTTTGTTTGTTTGTTAGTTGTTTATCAGTCTGCGAAAGCAACTTGAATTTTCCATTTATCGATTATCAAAAATATATTTGCAATCTTTTTATATTTGTTTAAGCTGAAAGAAAATCAGGTTTGAGAGGATGGGGAATCCAAGAAGGAGTATTTCCCGGTCGAGACGACCCAGTTCGGTGTCCAAAAGACGAACTCGTCAAAATTCATTCACATCTTTGGATTCTTCAAGTAGTTATTTCAATGATGAAAACAACCATGAGATGTTCTCTGGAGCTGCTTCAGAGGTAATTCCGTCGTCGATTACATCGATGCATTTCCCACATCATTTCGGGAGATTTCGAAGCCGTCAAGAATCAATTTCACGAGAAGGAAGCCCATTGCTAAGATCAGAAGATGATGAGTCGATAAGGTCAAATGACTCAGATCAGAATCACTTCAGGTTCTTCTCATCAAATCAAATAGAAATGGCCCCAGGTGGATCAACATTGGAAGATGCTGAAAACCCCGTTGATTATAACACTGCGTGGGATTATTCAATCGATAAATACGACGAAGCGATAGAGGATGAGGTAGAAGATGAGTTCTACAGCCAATCTGGAGCCAATTCCAATTTCAAAAGACCATCTCTGCCAGGAGCAAACGATTATGGCTCATTGGACTCTTATGATCGAAGAAATCGAAGAATTTCTACATCGTCAGATAAATCGGACTCGCTAAGCAGTCTCCAAGATAGTAGAGATGATATAGATATTGAGTTCTCCAAAAACTACCCAACAGTTGCGAAATATCAGCGATTTTATTTGGCTGAAGAGGATTTAGTCATTGGTATTGCCGGTTATGCCTACAGTTTATGGAAGACCATATTCTATTATTTCATCTGTATATCGACTTTAGGCTTAGGCTATTTGGTTTTGAGATGGTTTCCGAAATATCGAATAAATTTGATGGGGAATAAAACTCCTCTAGGGAAGGCTGACTGGTGTGTGATAGAGAACGAATATGGTGAGTTGACGATTGTCCAGATAGAAAAACAAAGACTTCATGAAAAATTGTCCTCTTTCTTGAGTAATAATGAAGCTTTGAATACCACAGAAACTGAGGTGGAATTGCATAATAAGGAGGTCGATCCCGTGATACCAAACATGCTTTCGTTTACCTACAGATACATAAAGTTCTTTTACAATCCGGTTGAAGACATTTATAGGACCAATAGCAATTGGTACGACATTTACTGGCTCAACGTGAAAAACACTAAAGACGGTGTTTCCCAATCGGTTCAAGACCAAAGATTGAAGATTTTCGCAAAAAATGACATCAAAATAGAAGAGAAATCAACGATTCAGTTGTTGTCTGATGAAGTTCTTCATCCGTTCTATGTTTTCCAAGTGTTCTCTGTATTTTTATGGTTGGCAGACGATTATTACTACTATGCATTCTGTATATTTTTGATATCAATGATCTCCATCATTAGCACATTGATTGAAACTAAATCAACAATACGCCGATTGCAACAAATCTCGGATTTCTCATGTGACGTTAGAGTGTGGAGAAATGAATTTTGGAAGCAAATCAATTCCAGTGAACTCGTCCCAGGAGATGTCTTTGAGGTTGATCCTTCATTGAATATTGTGCCGTGCGATGCTCTTTTGCTCAACGGTGAATGTGTGATCAATGAATCCATGTTGACTGGTGAAAGTGTTCCTGTATCGAAAGTGAGTGCCACTCAAGAAACAGTAGAGGTGTTGCCGGAGAACTTCACTACTCCGTTGTTGTCTCGTTCATTCTTATTCAGTGGTACCAAACTACTCAAAATGAAATCATCAAATGAAGAACCCGTTACTGCGATGGCAGTGAAATCAGGTTTCAATACCACAAAAGGAGCTTTGGTTAGATCAATGTTGTTTCCCAAGCCAGTCGGATTCAAGTTTTATGAAGATTCCTTCAAATACATTGGATTTATGACCCTTATTGCATTTGTCGGCTTTATTTATTCTACGTATAACTTCATTCAGATTGGACTTCCGAAAAAGCTAATGATTTTAAGGGCATTGGATATCATCACTATTGTTGTGCCCCCAGCATTACCTGCAACTTTGACCATTGGAACAACCTTCGCTATAAACAGACTAAAGAAATTGGAAATCTTCTGCATATCGCCTACAAGAGTCAATGTCGGTGGGAAGTTAGATGTCTTATGTTTTGATAAGACAGGGACACTAACCGAAGACGGGTTGGATATCTTGGGTGTTCATGTCGCAAACAATGCTCAAGGAAGAAGAGAGATAGTATTTGAGGATATGGTCCGTGATGTCGGGGATCTAAAAGTCGATAAATTATCTGGCCACGAATTGAATAATGGTAAATTTCTCTTAGCTGGGATGTCGACTTGCCATTCTTTGAGGTTGATTGATGATGAATTATTAGGTGATCCTTTGGACGCGAAAATGTTTGAATTTACAAAATGGAACTTCAAAGAGAGTCCTGAAACCGGTAGAACAATCGTGTCGCATGGTAAGCAAAATTATACAGTAATGAAAGAATTTGACTTTGTTGCAGCTTTGAGGAGAATGTCAGTTATCGTTTCCGATGAAGCTGGAAGTGATTTCATATTCACAAAAGGTGCCCCAGAAGTGATGATCGATATCTGCATACCTGAGAGTATTCCTAGTAATTTCGACGAATTATTGCACCATTATACGCATAGCGGGTTCAGGGTAATTGCCTGTGCATACGGGGATGTCAAAAATCACTCGATGCTGAGAGATAAAGCGGAGTCGGACCTAGTATTTACAGGTTTTATTATATTTGAGAACAAATTGAAACCATCAACACTGGGTACCATTAAACAATTGAAAGAAGCTGCTATTAGAACGGTGATGTGCACTGGTGATAATATTTTAACTGCTATTAGTGTCGGTAAAGATTGTGGTTTGATCGACGTTGATAGCACTATTTTCATCCCAACATTTGTTGAAGACGAATCGGGTATGAGCTCGTTAGAGTGGCATGATGTCAATGACAGCGAGAGTAAATTGGATTCTGTCACATTGAAACCATTGAGTCAAAATGTGAGGCAAGACTCTAATTTCAAATTGGCAATAACTGGAGACATATTTCGATACATCTTGATTGAATTGAACAATTTGCATTTGATTCAAAATATCTTGATGAACTGTGATATATTTGCACGTATGTCGCCTGATGAAAAGCACGAATTGGTCGAACAATTGCAAAAGATAGATTACACTGTCGGCTTTTGTGGAGATGGTGCGAACGATTGTGGTGCATTGAAAGCAGCAAACGTGGGGATTTCGTTATCTGAAGCAGAGGCTTCAGTCGCTGCCCCATTTACGTCTAGAAAATTTGATATATCTTGTGTTATTGAGGTAATTAAAGAAGGCAGATCAAGTTTAGTCACCAGTTTCTCATGCTTCAAGTACATGTCCTTGTATTCAGCCATCCAATTCATCACAGTATCGATCTTATATAAGCGAGGATCCAACTTGGGTGATTTTCAATTTTTATACATTGACTTATTTTTGATTTTACCATTGGCGATATTCATGTCTTGGTCAAAACCTTATCAGAAGTTGGTTACCAAGAGACCAACAGCTAACCTTGTTTCATCGAAGATATTGATACCTTTAGTGTATTATATCATTGTTATTTTGATATTTCAATTAATCGTCTGGTTTTCTGTCCAACTAGAGCCTTGGTATGAGAAGCCAATACCTGGTGGCGATGACCATGTCAAATCTTCAGATAATACTGTGTTGTTTCTATTCACCAACTTTCAGTATATTTTGATTTCAGTTTTATTAAGTTGTGGACCACCATATCGAGAGTCGATGATAAAGAATCACCCTTACCTTGTCAATTTGATTTTAGCAACATTGTTGAGTGTTAGTTTATTCTTCATTGATTCGAGTAGCAAATTGGGCGATTTTATGCAATTGACCAATTTGCTGAAATCATTCTACTTGTTCATTTTGATATTGGCGGCCATGAATTTGTTTGTCATGCTTGTGAGCGACGAGATTGTTCTTAATAGAATCATTCATATCCACAAACGGATTTTCAAAAGACTGAAGATTGGTAAGAGTAAGAAAATATTCAAAAATTTGAAGCGAGAATTCAACATTGTTGGATCAGTCTGAATTTGATCTTAGTGTACATATACATAGAATAAAAAACGACTATTTATTACTAAATCAAATGCATTGCCCTCTGACACCAATTTTCACCCATGAATCCTTCAACCTACCAAAAGCTGCTATCTAGATACAAAGTAAAATGAAATATTGAGCTGTATCCTAAAACCTCTACTCCAAAGTTTTTCAATACCAGCTACAATGATAAAGTCATTTGTCACTTGTATAGCTCAGTTCAGATTTGGGTTGAAGCTATAGTCCTCTTTTTGGTGAAAGGTATAACAATCGGAAAATCTACATTTATTGCCTTGTCACATCACCTTGAATGAAATCACTGTAAATATTATTAATTTAGTTTCAAGTTCCACAAATATTATCAGCAATAGACGAATATGTCAAGGCATCGTACGAATTGAGATGCTCTGTATTCCTTTACCCGAATATTGTGACCTCTGCGTTGTCCCTTGAGAATAGACTGTTGATTTAATTCATTATGTGCATTGTTCTCAAGGTCCAACTACTTACTGAATACCCCATGTAGATTTATATTGCATAACCTGATGAACAATATAGATTGTGTACGGCCTTCGGGGTATTTAAAATTCCACCCCCTAATACGGCGTAGCAATATTAACTTGTCACCATCCACATTTGAGCCAATCTCTGGAAGTCTCCTATTCATATCAACAGCCTTTCGCCTATTTGTCAACCAACATTCGCTTATTGAAACAATCCCAATTCGTAAAGCGTGTCTGGAAATGTGTTACTCCAAAAAATAGTTGATTTTTGGACCTTTCAATTCATAAAACTTGATTCAATTGTTTTCTTCGTCTCAGTATTTAGCCACGATGCCCTAAGCATTTACTGGTTCTGTTCGTAACTACTTCATCTCTTTGTATTAAATCAACTGAGACCTAGGTTCGTAGAAGCCAACTACTCAAGTGAGCGAAGCATGAGAATCCTGGGTGGTTGACATTATACCCTTTTTGACTCTCAACATATTCTCTCTTTCTCATGCGTTTGGTTTGCTTACCTCGAGAACTGATGTAAGTTCTAAATACTTTCGGTCAACCAGCACAACTCAACCAGTCAAAAAAGCCTAAATTAGTCGCCAACCTCCGCTTCAACTACTCAAAGATTCTGGTTCTTTGTTTGAGCTCAGGTTTGGAACAGGGTGTGCCATCAATACATTCCTTCCCGGTTATCCCACTCGTGGTCGAAGTCAATTAATTTGAGCCAGATTGCACCAGATTTATTGACTACAATATCCAGATACGTGGATACGTGGTATTGCTAAATAGACCCTTGGTACAAACTACGCCTCTGATCTTCCACTCTTCAACACCCAATTAACCCTAACGTATAGTCCTAGTTCTGCCACGTCGCACAAGGTCGCAAAAGAATTTAGGCGCTGACAACCCTGCATTATCCTGAGTTCGTCTTATCAGCACGAGTTCAATTCACAAAAATATATACTACAACCATCGAAAGATACTACTAGTGTTTTGATCTCACCATTAACGAACCATTGTGATGGCGAACGCAGCTTTCAGTTGGCCCAATGCTTGGTGGTATCCTGGCTCAGCTGGTACTCCCATTTGCAAAACCAAGGATGAATGGAAAGTGATTGATATTGTCGCTACGATCAAAAGAAAACCGAACTGGATAGAACAGTTCAATGACGAGCGTGTTCGCAATAGGTGGATGGATGATATTCTCCATAACCTAGATCCCATCTGTACGCTGGCGGAAAACTTGTTACACATGGTTGTTGCAGAATTGAAGTGGACAATCATGACGCAAGACAAGATCAATCCATACAAGATAGGTCCGGACGATAGAATCATCTATGGCGATAGCGTGATTTCTTCCGAATTGGCACTGGTATTCGATCGTCAAGTAAAAGAATTGAAAGCGAAAGGCACAAAATTGAACAACCATAGTCGATCAAACAAATCAGTCAAACACTTAATTGACTACACAATGTACCCACTACTATACGACTACACCCCGATACTCATAAATCATGACGAAGTTGACTCGTTGCCTTTCCACGAGGCATGTCCTAAAACAGCGAATGAATTTAGTATTTCAAACAAATTTCAACGTTTACCTAGTTTGTTTACCTTGAATCCGCAATCCAACAAGTTTGAAATCAAATCGTACATAAACAATTTGCATCCAGTGAAGTTCAAACCACTTTATGACTCTATCGAGTCGATCTTTAACGCGGTGATCCCCGGATTGAATTATGTACTATCGAGACATGCATCCGAAGATTTTGTGAGGATCAAGTGGGACAATAATAGGTATTTCACGTATGCACACGATGCGATGTTGAAACTAATCAATGAGATTGACAATGAGCTGCTACATAATAATGTAAAAGAGGAATTTGAAAAAGCTAGACTTCAACTTCTATTACCACCAAGACTTTATATGGACGGACCCATAACTGACCGAACAGTTGATTTGCGAGCTTTTGCAAACCTCAAGGTATTCACGAGTTTAGTTGAAACAGAATTAAATCCGGATATGTCTTTTTCTTTTGGTGGGTCGTACTCTGTTGAAGGCTTGTTGAATGAGGATATTGTTGCCATTGTTATGTATTTCACCAACGACAACATTACTGAGCTGGACTTTGAATTCAATTTGGCATTCGATGATCCCATACCTAGGGATGATTCATTTGTTTGTGAGAAACTATACAATGTTCTTCCATCAAATCGAATGCATAGATCAATTGGTGGAGTTGAAACTGGAAACGGTCGAATATTGATCTATCCCAATGTTTACCAACGTACTCTTAAATCATTCAATTTGATGGATATACACAAATCCGGCTACCAAAGAATATTGCAATTTTATCTTGTTGATCCCACGAACGATCGTGTTGTTGCAACCGATAGAGTTCCACCGCAACAAGAAGAATGGTGGGACGATGGAACGGTGGCGATATCTAAGGATCTTATGGAGAAGATAACGTCAATACATATGAGCTCGCCTGAGTCGTTTGAAGACAATATGACAACTAGAAATGCATTACTAGATATGTACTTCGAAAACGCTGGAGCATTATACATCGATCAACATCCATTTCATAGGGAATTCAGACATTATGATCCGGCCGATGACGATGAAGACGATGATGAAGTCGTTAATGATGACTAGAATCAAAACGTTTATGACCAATGTTTTCCAATTTTTGTTTGTTTCAAGCTTGCTACATTATGGTTTTGTTAAGGAGTTTCTCAAGTACTGAGAATGGTGTGAACTATCAAAAAGACTGCAATGTTCCTCCTCGCATACGCTTTCTATAAACGATTAGTACGTCAATGATCTAAAAATTAGCCAACGCAAATATCAAACTCGAGGACAATCTATATTTTTCATTTAACGCAAACAAACCATATACCCAGTTTATCGCACCTACGATACTACTCAGAGGGGTATCCTCGTTTCTTCAAAATAGGCAATTAATAAGCTGAGTTCTGGTGCTTCAATGTATGATATAGTACGTGGTAGATCCCCGAGTCTTCACAAGCACAGAGCGACAAGGACTAGTTTCACATGTGATGTTGACCACTTGCTAGTGTAACCTTTCTACGAGTAATCAACATTGTACCAATTGCAGACTGATGCTACTTTCAACTCACATGCAAGCTCGATCGACATTGAATCAATCATTTATCAAACTTACCCTATTGGGTCAAATTCGCATTAGCCGCAAAGAAAGTGACACATTCCTCAAGAGAGTCTAGGCCGAGAACCATGCTATACTTGTTGTCTCGAATTACTACTTTGATCCAATTGAAGTTGGTCGAAGCTGAACATTTGCTACTGCCATAATATTCCCACTCACGTTTGCAGGTCATGTCGTACACCATGCCAAATTCGGGTAGTTGTGGTAAATTTGCTTCCTCTAATTTTCACTTGTACCAGTCAAATGGTCGTGAGTGAAATAACACTATAAGCACTCCGCTTTGCCTTGGATTGTGGAGTTGCTCACTGTTGTCTGACCCAACGCGATCTGATGTACTACAAACGTCGGTGGTTGTCTCTTGCTCGATGTGTTTGACGGGATGTGAAAAATTCTTGACACTCAACGCAGGTAGTAACTTTACCAACCAAATTGATTAGATACAAGACTTTTAGTGCATTGTTTACATTGGGTACACTCTTCACTCGAACTCAGCTTTGTATCTCAAATCGATGATGGAATAACCATCAGCCATAAATAGCATCTACCAACAATCAAGATAGAGATGGTTACTTTCATATTTCTCTTATAAGGGTGTAACCTCGATAATCAACGCCTATAGGAACATTGGGAAAATAATTGACAGCCTAACATGCCAATTAAAAGAATTGACTACCTTAACCACCTTACAAAGATATCTTGAATTTGCATTATGGCTGTATGTCGTTATTACTAATCTAGCAATACTTGTTGAATAACCTAGCTAATATCCCCAACCACCGCATCAGCACTGACTTCACGTTGATGACACCCATTAACACGACTGCAATTACTCAGCGCCGCACGCTAAATACCACAACAGCGTAGCGTGATGGGCCCGAAAAGTCATCCAGTACAGGCGTCTTTGACAAAGGCATTGACTATTTTATCATATAATGGCCACTACTGAAGATAAAAGTCTACTATTGACGTTGTCTTACCTGATTTTATTGATACCTACACTTTGAGCTACCCAATCTAGCTTTGTATCTCTTTGAATTCCAGAACGCTACACCCCACTGAACCTTGGGCAATATATATGGCATTCTCAGATATCGTCAATTTGACATAGATAGGAACGTCAGGTGATCAACTATGTCAACCCAGCCTTTCAAACTCCCCCTTGTTCCATACCTATCACAAAACCTGCCCACTGCACGCAAGCATTAATTACCAGCAGCTGCGACATTACCAAACCCCATTCCATATCACCCACAAACGGTGCGCAAAAAAAACTTTTGGTGTTGATAACGTCAGCAGTTGCTTGATGTTTATGTATCAGCGACATGCACCCGCACCACCCCCACACTAATTCATGAATACACGTATCAGTTCACGCAATCTGGTAACCCAAACGTCGTGTTGACCCACCCATTTTGTTCCATTTATGGTGCGTATTCCGTTAAACCAACCCCGGCGCACGACCCAAACTTTCTTAGCAACAGCTAAACGCGGAAACAAACAACCATAGCCAGAAATGCTGGGTGTACAAACAGACGGTGATTGAGGATAAGAGTTGTTGCTTATGTGCTTGTGCTTGTGCTTGTGTTTGTGCTTAATGTTAATTCCTTAAACTGGCGTAGCCAGTTTGAGGTGTGGGCCTTGTTGGTGCAAAATTCCGGTTACCGTGCTAACCTTAATAATAATATTTTTGTGGGGGATCAGGGTATGTCGGTAGATCTGGGACAGGCTTAGTGGGTGATGATGTGGAGACGGTATGGCGTAGGTGAATAGGAGATACGTAATCAGTTGTAACAGAAACAAACAAGAATCAAGTGGAACAGAGTGAAACATGTACATACAAACGTTCATCTTGACGAGGGGCATCAGAATTACAGTTTGGATACAGGGTGGAAACCTTCGCCAGTAAGAGCACCCAATGATATCATTGATGATTCATTAATCATACGAATGGTTGTGGGTGAATAATTACTCAGTGGGGCTCTAAAAGTCAGAGGCATCTCACGTGGTCTTGGCGAGAAAAGCAACCGCAATGGAAACGTAAACGTGGTGGTGAATAGATGAGTGGTTGGAAAGTGGGTACAAGTATGGTTGAGCTATACCTGATCCACCTTGGGCTACGCCCGGTGTGGTAGTTTTGGCCCATCGCCAGGTGTTGCCGCTGGCCACATCCCGGACTACGCACTCGCCGACTCCGAACTATTGTTGCGTATTTTTTGGTGGTGCGTCGTTAATTTTTTTTTTTTCCGGCAAAGTTTATTCAACTTTTCACCAATGTGGGGGCACTAATATAAATACCACTGCGGGCTCAGGCAAAATTATCTGGCTATTGCTAAATTTCCCAAATGTCGTCGATACAGTCTAACGAATACAAGGAGCAGAGCTCCAACGAACACGATGTGTCCAAGGTCCACACCATTGGCGACTCGAACCAATACGTGGTTATCGGCAAGCAGAAATTCCATCGCCACGAATTAATGTCGGCGTTCGGAGGTACCATGAATGTAGGTTTATCGGCACCACCCAAACACCAGTTTGCCAACCCAGCTCCGCTTGGGTTGTCGGCATTCGCACTCACAACATTTGTGTTGTCGTGCTTCAACGCTAATGCCCAAGGTATCCACCACCCCAATGTCGTGGTGGGCTTGGCCGCATTCTACGGCGGTGGGTGTCAATTTTTGGCAGGAATCTGGGAACTTGCTGTGGGTAACACCTTTGGTGGTACCGCCTTGACCTCGTACGGAGCGTTCTGGATGTCGTATTGCGCCATCCAAGTGAAGAGCTTTGGTATCGCTGCCGCCTACGGTGAAGACACCCATATGTTTAAGAATGCAGTTGGATTATACTTGCTTGCCTGGGGTATGTTTACGTTTATGATGACGACTTTGACCATGAAATCGACTTTGGCATTCTTCTCGTTATTCGCCATGTTGACCATTACCTACTTTTTGTTAGCCGCAGGCGATATGACAGGCGTGGTGGGGTGCACTAAGGCTGGGGGAGTTTGTGGGATAATTACAGCATTCTTGGGTTTCTACAACGCCTGGGCCGGTGCTGCAAATAGGAACAACTCTTACTTCACCGCTTACCCTATTCCATTGACTAGAAGCTGAACGAGCGCGTGGCGCGAGTTCAAATTTGGTGAGCCGTTCACCAAGAAACCATGGTTCACCACTGGCTAGCCAGTGGTGAGGTTACGAGAGCTGGGTGATAATTATCAAAGGTGTACAAGCACTTTGTGCTTGTACTAAAATCACTGGAAATTCTAAGCCAAGAAACCATTTTTGGTTCACCATTTCCATCCTTGCTAGTACTGGGTACTATTTATTTATTATGGGCATTACTATTTATTATTATTATTTATTCAGACAGACTAATTATTTATTGTTTTATATCTAGACTATGGGTTATTTACATTATGGGGTAATATAAATGATTTCATTGACGGAAGATTTGTCAGTGTAAGAAGAATGTCTGACACTTACAAAAAAAACATATTCCGTCAGACAATAACATTATTTTTTGTGCAATTGTGAATTATTTTCCGGAGCAAAATGAAATGCCGTGTGCCTGGTCGTGCATGGCTCTTTTTCATTGGTGGTGCTATGAGCAAACCTCAGGAAAAAAGTATCAGACCGAGTGGGGTCAGTCTGTTGGGTGGAGACCGACAGACAGCATGGTGCTGGTCAAGAATGAAACAGTTGTCGATCGGCTACACTTGCACTGTCGTCGATCGTTATTGTGTAGATCTTTGTGGAGAGACCAGATGGTTTAACAATTAGTGTCGTCATATTATTAAACTATCATTACACAATTAAGGTTGGTCCCTGAGACTTTAACTCTAATCTCTAACTATATTTGGTTGAAGTCGTCGCCATAATGCTTACGATACAATCCCAAGGCCTTAATTGAGAAGAGGAATTTGTACGATGGATACTCAATAGCACAACTGTGGTTGAACACCCCTTCGACATCTTCAAACTTCCATTCACCACTAGGTAATTGTCGCTCCATTAACAAGCGAATAGCGTGGGCAATAACCTTTTGGTTAGGGTACTGGGCTAAGATTAGCCCAATCACCGCCCACGCCGTTTGCACTACCAACGACATCTTGCCCTGGACGTACGTGTGCGTCTCGCACGACTTCATCGACTCCGACCAGCCGCCGTCGCGCAACTGCTTCGACACTAAAAAATCGCATCCGCGCTGGGTCGCACGACAGTTGGCGTAGGTTCTCCCCACTGAATTGAATGCTTCCAATGCAAACATTGACGCATATGTATAACACACACCCCAACACCCATACCACGACCCGTCGTCGTTTTGGGCTTGGATTATATACTCAATGGCATGGTCAATGGCGAACCTGATTTGATCGCGCTTGTGGTTGGGGTAGTACTGGGCAAAGTAGGTTAAGCCCAACACCGACGAGTCTGTACACTCGACATACGGGTACTCAACCATAATGTTATTAAACACCTCCGCCGGATTGAGCATCTCCAAAAGCGGCGTGGTCCTGATCTTCTCATAGGTCGAGAAGGACCCAAACTCAAAGCTACCGGTGTTTTGTAAACTCATCAACACGTCGACAGCATCATACAAGTTCTCATCGGCTATGGCCCCGTGCACACTAGCAAAATTGTCATCGTTGCGCACCATGATTATCGCTTTTAAGGCTTCGGCAGTGCAATCGCTCACAGTATACCCTTGCTCCTTGGTCGAGAATGGCCATGCGCCTTTCCTCTTATCTCGGTAACTGCCAACCTCACACTCGTCGGTGAACTGAGATCGTACCAAGAATAGATATGCGCGCTCAATCATCTGGTGATACTTGGGGTTGGTCGCGAGTCCAGCCATATAGAAATACTGCACCATAAACGCAGCATCCCACACTTGCACTCCGTTGGTACCCATTATACACATCCCTTGAGGACCGTGGAACAATACATCGTTGGCCCGGGCTTGCAACTTGGCAAAATTGTCGCTGTCCCGACCCTCGTGGTAATGAGTGACAATCATACTGAAGGCAAAACTCACAGGGGCGATAGATAACCACTCAGTGTTTTTGTAGTCTTTGATCAACAACTTGTAACTGTATTCGTTCATGTATCGCAACATCCACTTAGGTCTAACTTTTTCATATTGAGCCAATACAAAATTGGCCACGTCCAAGATCTTGGTGTGAGGGTAGTACAAATCGACCCCACTTATAGTGTTTCGATGCTTGGAGAATTCTATTGATTCGTACGGTTTGGTGTATATCTCACTTCTCAACTTCACAAGCAAAGGATCCAACCGACACTGGATCTTGTTGGCCGATATGTAACCCATGGGCAAGTATATTGCTCGCGTATGCACCCACCAGTTACCTGGGTTCAAGGGCAACCATGATGGTGACAAAAATATCTCTGGGGGTGCTGGATTCACCCCCTCCCATTTGTACAAATTCAATACTGCTAACCATGCTTTACCCCAGTGGGGATTATTGGTACCACCACCTAATCTGTGCAACGTTTTGCGAGCTTTGGTGCAAACTGGATGGGATGCAGACAATCCTAATAAACGGAGACACAAATAGTTCATCGTGGTACCAAAACAAGTTGACTTATCGATTGAATGTAACCCCCAACCTCCATCTACGGGATGGGCAGTATTGACAATGTAACGGATCATTTCCACTCTATAAGGCTCGGGTATTTCGATCCCACAGTAATAATGAGCAGCGACGTAACCAATGGTCATAAACATAGGACCCTTATATTGACACGGGAAAATACCATTCGGCAATTGTAACAATTGGAGGAAGTCAGCACCTCTTTCTGCGGCCTCAAAAGGTGTCTTTGCTGTAGATTCATGCTTGGGAGCTGGAAATTCATTGTCTTGCAATAGATATTGCACAAATGTTGTATTGGGTTCTTGGGTAGTTTCTTCTGGTGATAAGTAGTGCCAGGTTTCCCGTCCTAGATCAGTAGTCCTCAACCTCCATCTTCTTGGATCTGTTTTAGGTAATCCCAATTTCTCTGAGTATAACATGATAAACTCACGATGGGCCCTATTTTTCACTTTAGTTGGTCTTATGATAAACGATGGTTATACGATCTCGTTTCTGACTAAGTGCTGACGTAATCTCATCAACGTCAAATTTTGGTCGTGGCAAAAGCTCAAAATGAATCTGAAAAAATCCATCGAGCAGGACGCTAACAAATACTAACGGTGTATATTTCAATAGATTTGGGGACATAACAAGTGATTTGCTTGTCTTTTTAGTTGAGACGCTGTATCTGAGGGTAATCCAGCATGGGCATAAAAAGAAAGTTGAATAATTCTCAAACTGCGGCAACAGAGGTGGAAGAAGTTGAGAAACCTCGAGTTAGAATATCTGAGGTTGTCGAAACTCGTGAGATAGAAAACAATGTAAGTGATATAGAAGACGAGGATGAAGAGAATATTAATGGTATGGAAGACGAGGAGGTAGAGGAACTGGAAAATGCTGCACCAGATAAGGTTGAGAGGCAACATCATCTTACTAAGAAACAAAAGAAGCAGTTGTCAGCACAAGAAATACAATTAGCTAGAGAAACTGCCGAGTTGTTCAAATCTAACATTTTCAAATTGCAGATTGATGAGTTGATGAAGGAAGTCAAAATCAAAGAATCTAATGTTCTAAAAATTGAAAAAGTGCTACATAGATTGCATGAGTTAATAACCAAGATTCCCGAGTCAGAACCATTGTCATTACATCAAGCAGAATCATATTTCAGCAACAAGAAAGTCGTGATTCCATTTCCAGATCCAAAACCAACCAACGTTAATTATAACTTTCAATATTTATCACCTAAAGATATCAATTTAATCGGATCTTTTGGCTTGAAAACTGGTATTAATAGCTCAAACACAATAGATATGAGCATCACCATGCCTGCATCATTGTTCCAGCCTAAAGACTATTTGAATTATCGAGCCTTTAACAAGCGTGCTTTCTACTTAGCATATATTGTTGACAAATTGATTCCAATTTCCAAAGCAAACCATTTGCCCATCAAATTAACATTTAACTACATGAATGACGATATCTTATGCCCCATAATCAAAATCGAGTCAATAAAAACCGATAATGAATCAGATTTACATTTCCACAAAACAAAATTTGTGATTAATCTCATAGTTGGATTCCCATTTGGCATCTTCGATTTGAAGAAATTGTTACCCGACAAAAACAGTATTCGTGTGCAATCAGATCAAGATTTACCTCCCACACCATTGTACAATTCATCATTAATCTCGTCAACATCTTACGATTACTATTTAAAATACCTATACACCTGTAAAAAGTCAGTGGAATCGTTTAAAGACGCATGCATATTGGGTAGATTATGGTTACAACAACGAGGTTTTACTAGTGAAATGAATAATGGTGGGTTTGGCCATTTCGAATGGGCCATGTTAGTGAATGCGTTATTGAGTGGGGGTGGCGAGAATGGTAATAAGGTCTTGTTACAAGGATTTTCATCCTATCAATTGTTCAAAGGTACCATCAAGTATTTGGCCACCATGGATTTGACCGACAATGGATACCTTTCGTTCTCAAGTTTGATTGGCGAGAATACTGTTTCCAAATATAATAACGAAGGATTTAATATTCCCACGATTTTTGACAAAAACACCAAGATCAACATACTTTGGAAAACTACGAAATTCTCATTCCAAAGATTACAGAAGTATGCCCAAGATTCCTTGGTGTTGTTAAATGACGTCGTGAAGGATAGATTTGATGCTATTCTTTTACAAAAGTCCAATTTGATTCATTTGAAATACGATTTGGTGTTCAACATCACTATCCCTGAGGAGATATATGATTCATTTGGACCACTAGAGAAAATATCATTCATTAGTTTCGATAATTTTTTGAAGCATAAACTATTCAACATAATATCCAATGGTTTGAATGATAGAATAACTAGTATCGATATATGGAATGCAAGCCCATCAAACAAGTTTCCAATCAACAAAAGAAAACCTTCCAATACAAACAATATATACTATGTTGGATTAACGTTGAATCCTGAACAATGTGATAAATTAGTCACTAAAGGTCCTAATAATGACGAACAGCAAGCAGGTTTGAAATTCAAAACGTTTTGGGGTTCTAAAGCTTCGTTGAGACGATTCAAAGACGGAGCAATTCAACATTGTGTTGTTTGGTCTGCTGTGAATAATGAACCTATCGTCTTCACAATCATCAAATACTGTTTGGATTCACATTTATTGCCAGATATTTCTCAACATTTATACACAGAGAATACAAAATTCAATGATATGTTGCCAACACCATTAACAGGCAACCATGGGGTCAATTCAACTACTATTTTCAGTCTTTTGAAGAATTCTTTTGATGAGTTAGCCAAAATATTGACAAAATTAGATTTACCTTTAGGAGTAAAATCCTTATTACCTGCCTCACCAGCATTGAGGTACACATCCTTATTGCAACCAGTTCCGTTTGCTATGTCGAATCCTGATTTCTGGAATGAATGTGTGATTCAGTTTGAGACGTCCACGAAATGGCCCGATGAGATTTCGAGTTTGGAGAAAACCAAAACAGCGTTTTTACTCAAAATTCAAGAGATTTTGTCCAACGAGACCTCGTATGAGTCTTTCATGACCAAAGATACGTCTATTCCATTCAACGAGAATGTCAGTTTGTTAAATGTCTTGACACCCGAAGGCTATGGGTTCAAAATCCGTGTATTGACAGAGAGAGACGAGATGATGTATTTGCGGGCAGTGAGCAATGCTGATAAAAATAAATCGATCTTGCAAGATGTTTATCTCAGGTTCAATCAAAAGTATGTTGGTGTTGTAAAACATACTCGAACCGTTAGTCAATTGTCACACCATTTCCAATACTATTCGCCAACCGTACGATTATTCAAATTGTGGTTGGACTCGCAATTGTTGTTGGAACATTTCAATGACGAGTTGGTGGAATTGATTGCGTTGAAACCATTTGTTGAGCCAGCTCCGTATTTTATCCCTCACTCGGCTGAAAATGGGTTATTACAAATTCTAAATTTCATTGCCAATTGGAACTGGAAAGAAGAATCGTTGATTTTGGATCTTGTCAAGAAAAACAATATGAATAATGAAGATGGTGCTCACAAATTAAGCGACAAGCTCTCTATACCCGCATATCAAATAATCGAATCTAACTTCGCCAAGATCAGAAAGGCCGACCCATCAGGAATCAAAACTCAATTATTCATAGCCTCGAAAGACGACCCATCGGGAATTTTGTGGTGTAACGAATTGACCTTACCCATAGCCACCAGACTCACTGCTCTTTGTCGCGCTGCTATGCAGCTAATCAAAACTAATGGAATCACCGAATCGTCAATAGACTCAATGTTCACGCCTGCTTTGAACGACTACGACTTTGTCATCAATGTCAAGGGCGCTAATCTCACTACATCTTCAGGAATCTTGCCGACGAATACGTTCAAGAACTTGATCAACCAGCCCACATCGTTTCCCGATGATGTCACATCCAAATATGATTTGATACAATCGTATGTCGATGAATTGAATCGAAAATATGGCAATATAATAATCTTCAGTACCAAGAAGTTCACAGGACTCAGTCAGAATGGCACCAATGTTGTGACTGGTATCTTTGTCCCTACATGTTTGACCAAGAAGAAGTTCAAGGTCAACCTAAACATGAATGTCAAGCCCATTGAAGATACAGATGAAGTAATCATCAACAAGGATGCCATCTTCAACCAAATTACTTTATTGGGGGGTGAGTTGATTCAGTCCGTGGACACAAAGTAATAGAATATAGACTGTATAGTACTTCTTGTATGATTAAACGTCTCGAGGTATTCATGATCTTTGTAGCATAAGCTAAAACGAAAAGAACTCCTGCATATTTTCTCAAATATCTGGATTTATGGTTAGCGATTCAGACTCATGATAAACGAGTTTACAGTGGCAAGTGCTTGAGACTTTCATATAAAAGGCAGCTGATAGACGGACCAGATGTCGGAGTCGAGTGTGATATCACAATTGCGAAATTTCCAGACGCAAACGACACCCACGGTCGAGCAAACGCTCCAAAACAATGGCGTCGTGCTATACAAACGCAAGAAGTACTTTCTACAAGACTTCAAGGACTCAATAAAGTTTCTCGGGGTGGTGGTAATTGTGATAATATACCTACGTGATATCTCCGTGTTACGACTAATACTACGAGGTTACAGTCACATGTCGTTGGCAAACCCATACCCACACCAGCCTGACACCATATCAATGACAGAGCAGAACAAACGGGCACTAGCCAAGTTTTTGTTGATTGGTGTGCTCGTTAGTAATGGCTTTTGTTTCCTTAATCATCTACTATTTGGAATAATCAATTCGAGGTACACCTCAAATGGATACATATACTGTGGGATAACCATTTTATTCATAGGTGAGAAGGTACCGGCATCAAGGTTTGAATTGCTTGCTTTGGATATCCTCATTACTGTGTTACAATTGATTTTCCATTCATTAATGTGTGTGGTTGACGATTCCGAAGTATTGTCAACCACACAACCAATGGACGAATCCAGTGAAGCCGACTTTAAAAAACAACTAGATGCAGACGGATACAATGGCAACGTAGACTTGCTTGCGATAGATCTATACCAGAATGTCAAACAAGTACTTGGTTACCAGGAAACATTACAATACCCTTCATTCCGGCCAGCCCACGAAGCACACATGAATAACCTACTGACACCTGGTGCCTTTGTATAGAATATATCCCCATTCATCCCCCTATACCACACACTCTCTTTCACTAAATGTAGCTTATCATCATCAAAAGATTTGGTGATTCACGACCATCTTCAATTTTTCAGCGCGATGGGCCATGGAAATCAACCTGAAGTAACTGTTTCCAGGACACACCAGATGGCAGACAATATCGTTGGGGTAGAGTACAATCGTGTGACCAATGTGTCTTCCACCGATTTCCCAGGTCACAGCAAGGGCGATTTTTCGTGGGATATTGAAAAATTCAAAGACACATTCGAGATTGATATTTCGTCAATGGATGCCAGAAATGCCAACTTCGACTTGATTCATGTTGATACGTCCATTGCCAATGCCCTCCGTCGTATCATGATTTCAGAAGTGCCCTCTGTGGCTGCTGACACTGTTTACATGTTCATGAATACGTCAGTTATACAAGATGAGGTACTAGCTCACAGAATCGGGTTGATACCTTTAAATATAGACCCGGATTTATTGTCGTGGGTTGATAAGAGCGTTGATGAGAATGATAGATACAATGAAGATAACACCATTGTGTTCTCGCTAGATGTTACTTGTACCAAGAACCCGCATGCACCCAAAGATTCAACCAATCCTCGTGAATTGTACAGAAACGCTTACGTGTACGCCAAAGACTTGAAATTCGAACCACACGGCAACCAGTTGGAGAAGTTCAAGAAGAACCCAATTGGTCCTGCTGATAAAGATATATTGTTGGCCAAATTGAGACCAGGACAAGAAATTAGTTTGCGAGCCCATTGTATATTGGGAGAAGGTTCTGACCACGCCAAGTTTTCTCCTGTTGCCACTGCCTCATACCGTTTGATGCCAGTGATTGATATCAAACAACCAATCAAAGGCGATGAGGCGAAGCGTTTCCAGAAATGTTTCCCGCTGGGAGTGATTGGACTTGACGCCAAAGGTGAAGCGTACGTGGAGAATGCCAGAAAAGATACTGTGAGTAGAGAAGTCTTGAGACACGAGGAGTTCAGCAACAAGGTGAAATTAGGGAGAAAGAGAGACCATTTCATCTTCAATGTGGAGTCCACGGGGGCAATGTCACCACAAGAAATCTTTTTGAAATCGATTCGAGTCTTGCGCTTGAAAGCTGAATACTTGAGAAATTGTCCTATCGGTCAATGAAATTTGCATATATAATAGTGTACATTAGTAAACATCAAACCAATTACAATAATCTCGTATAGCCCGTCGAAGGCGTATTATCAAATCTTTAAGCCACCCAATTTTTGCAAATGTCAAATAGACAGACGACCCCAGATTAGGCAAGATCTACGAACCAGAAACACATACACTGTCAACTACAACTGTTCACAGCACCTTCACTGTTCATCAGCTTCCCAATCTTCTCCATCGCCCTGGCTCGCTATAAATTCGTAATTTCTCGTAGTCGAATTTGTGCCTCATCTCAACCATAATTCAGAAAAAGGAAATCAGCTTTTGGACTCATTAATATTTATATTCAATAGTTTCATCGTTGATGGCAAGTCAGTTGGTATAGTTACTGCAGATCATACCGAGACTAAATAGCAGATGCCATGACATTGTTCGGGCATTTCAATGATCATTATAGTCCCATAACGAGCTCCGCTGAACAATCAACCGTTTCTAGCCCCGTTATATTGAAACCGCCCTTGAGCTTTCCCAGCCACAAGCAGAGATCATCGCTGATGAACTCGATATCACTGAACCACTCTGTGGTAGTTTTGGGCGGTGGTCATCAATCGGGGTCTGTAGGGGTTGTTGGTGGTGGAACGATAACTCCTAATGCTGCAACACCAAATTTAAGAAGCATGTCAGTGGTGAGTTTAGAGAGTCCTCGAAACTCAATAGCGCTGATGGAGGATTCAAGAATGACTCGAAACAATAGCAGCAACAGTTTGGTCAGTCTTTCAAATCACCAGTTCAATAATTATCACAATTCAGTACCGATTCCCTTGAAAGTCAAAGATAACTTGATGTTGGAAGACGATTTTCGTTTGGATGACACTCCAACCAAAGTCCAAAGACCAACGTTGAAACCAAGATTGAAACAACGAGATAGCAAAGTTGACAATATAAAACAAGATTTCAGACTAAATTACGATATGATATCGCCAGGCGCTTCAGGAAATCATGCGTCATTCAGGCTTTTGGAAGTTCCATCGCCTTTATCATTGAATACAGACAAACCAGAATTTGTGGAACCTCATAAACCCCGAGATCTCAGGTACGATCGAAATCATGTCCATTTTGATGTAATGAACCAGAAGTTGGAGAAACACTTAGAAGACAATAATAGGAACCTTGTCAACGCAGAAAAGGGGAGTACAATAAATCATGCAACCACAACTACGAATCTCAACACAATCAATAACCAAATATCATCACGCGATGCTAACAACAATTGCAATGCAATATCTCACGGCAATTTCAATGACAATAGTAGTCTCAACCAAAATAATAAGGCTGCTACCAATTCACCCAATACCACAAATTCTGATCTGTCAAAGAAAAAATGGAAGCCAAATAGCATGCAACAGTCAATAATATTGAAAAAGAAGATGATATACTCGAAAGACATTCAACTCGAACTAAACCATAGTTTATCGTCATCATTTTCCACAGCTGATTCCAAATATATCACACCAACAACTCTATTGGAGAGTGCAAATGCAAATGCAATGTCAAGTAACACCAAACAACCAGTATTCGAGACTTTGACCCAGAAAAACAAGTTGATACGACAGTTGAATCAGAAATGGAATAAATCGTCCGAGAAAGAGTTGAAGTTATCAACAAAATTGAATTTGAAACCTTCAGTAAACTTCCATATATCCAGGAAACGAAGGTTTCTGTCTGATGATGAGATCAGCGATTACGACACTGGATTTTTATGAATGTATAATATGTATAGTCAAAGAATTTTAATTAGCACATGTACCTATATTAATATGATGTAATAAATGATTTGAGACAAATTTATAGGTAGTTCTATACTAAATACTGAACTCATGGATCATAGCTCCTCATATCAAAATCTCATCTTCGACATCGATACTCAACTCATCGAAAAATGGTAACTTCATCGCCTGCTTGGCCGACAACCGCTTCGTAGGATCCATTTGGAAGCAGCTATACAACAACTCAACCAAATGTTTATGATCTTTATAATTTTCTAGATCTTTCTCATACTGCTCTGTCTTTTCTGGTGAATCCAAACTGGGCGGCAGTGGTTTGATAAATCGTTCTCCATTTTCCCCAATCACGTTCAAAGTATCGAAGATCACGCTGTTTTCGGGAAAGCAGTCTTGCTCATTTTCGTATTTCAATAAGTCGTACAAAATTTTGATCAAATTCCCACTCATTGAATTGGGTTTATCAAGATTGACCACCAAACCACAACCGTGTAACTCGGCACATTTCTTCAATCGTTCAATTCCAAATACCAATGCCAATTCTAAAATTGCATCTGTATCATCAGGCGAGTTGAACAATGGAAACTTTCTCATCAACAACGATAACCCGATGATGCCCGCAGACCATATATCAATTTTGGATGATTGGTTATTACATTTGAATAAAACCTCGGGAGCTCGAAACCCTCTAGTACCAGCTCTATTAGCCCGTCGTGGGGGTCGCTGATCTTGTTTTGGATATGCAGATTTTATGTTGATTCTTTTATTGTAAGCTCGATTTATCAGGTCTCTCTCTTTTGTCAAACAGGGACAATTATTATTTTTGTTGGTACTATGGGATGAATGGTGTAGCGGGTTGTATTTCTCAGCAAGACCAAAATCCACCAATACACCTATACCTTTGAAAGGGTCGTATAAGAAGTTAGTTGGTTTCAAATCTCGATGGATGATATTTTTCTCGTGAACAAACTCCAAAGCTTGAAACAACTCAAACAAGTATTTCTTAATTCCCTTCACCGGCATATCTCGATAGAAGTCTCGGAAATCGGAGTGTTGATAGAATGGCAAGATTGCCAAAACTTGATCTTGGTATCGTAAAATATCAAGTAATGGTGCGACGTGCGAGTTGCCCGATAACATGTACAACAAACTCAACTCGTTGTGAATTCTAGTGGGGGAAGAAGTAACGTAAATCTGTTTCAATGCAACTATCGGATTCTTGGTTGACTTTTTGACATCTTTGTAATCTTTTGATTTTCGTTTTAGTGGCGGCGATTGCCATATCTCGCTCCCTAGTTTGATGATGCCATTCAAAGCTTCTGCCTTGTAAACTGAGGAGAAGGTACCCTCGCCAATCTTGTTGATCAATCTATAATCAGTGGTCAACACTGGAAAACATTCTTCCAATTTACTCATATCCTCCAACACTTCTAGAGTTGTATCGTCGTCTTCCACCAGTTCTTCAGATGTCAGAATCACCTCGGTGGGTTCCATCTCCTCCACTGTGTCCTGGGGTTTCAAATCGCTCTTCTTGTGATCTTCAGAACTATTTTTGAAGGTTTTATTAGCGACTATATCACACGAATTCTGATTCAATTTGATGAGGTTGGAATTTCGAATGAAGTTCTCATGCATAGTCATGGGCGAGCCCAACTTCGCCGATTTGGCAAGCTTCTGGTCGTTGAACGGATCGACGTCCATAAAGATCTGGGATCGTTTGTCTCCAATCGACGTCAGATCGAGCTCCATATCTTTTGTGGGCGAGATTTTGTCCTTCAAAAGCTTGAACAACTCCATCTTTGGCAAAAGACCCTGTGTGTACCTCTGCTAGTCCAGATATATCCCTGTGAACTCGTGTAATCCTGGCAAGATCAATGGCTGTAGAATCAAAAGGTAAACAAAATCAATTTCGCTACGCGCAACCAAAATTATTTGCCAAACCACCACATTCACAGGAGGTGCTGGAATTGGAGTGAAGGTTTATAGAACGAATGGGGGGTGTGAGTGATAAAAGAAGATTTACCTCTCGAGCTACTATTAGTGATTTTTAAGTTTCAAATAAGTGGGTTGGTGGTGAAGTCAGTGATGTTAACAATTTGGTATGAAACCACTTCAACTATGAAAAATTAGTATTGTAAAAAGAAGGTGTTTTAATTGTTGCTGAGTTTGCCCATGGTTTACTTTTAAATGCATTGTGATTTAGTTTGGGTTTTTGAGAACAGATACAAATCATGATTGCACGGTTAAATATGAGAAACTACACTCAATTGCCATGATAGAGAATGAATGTGCACTTAGAAAAGACAATAGTTTTGCGAGCACGCTCTTAGTTATGATCGTGGCAGCATCCAAATATTGGTAAGTGAATTACATCAGGTCATTGGTGAAGTGTGTTTTTATATTTCAAAGGACAAGACAACTTCATGGATAACACTTTCGGTTTCCATTGTTGTGATATAACGCCTGTGAATCACATAGAGCACTTTTGTTTCATGTATCGTTAGGGCTTCCACTATCATCTAGTTCATTTACCCGGTTTTTCATCCCATCTTCACCCATTTGAGGTATAACATGATATTTTGAGTCTCTCGATTTTGACTCGTCCTGGTATACCAACTGCTTGATGTTGGCCACCCAACCACTGCCAATCCCACCAGCTTATCTCCATTTTGCAACCATTCTGACGGTAGCGCTGCGTAATTTCCAATTCACACGACCTGAAAAATTTTTGTTACTGGTGAAAAGCCGGTTGAGTATATAAACCAGGTGAAAGTGACCCCCGATAGCCATGTTTTCGAGTCGTGGTTTCAGTAGGGTGGAGGTTAATCTACAGCACGTACGATATAAACGAAAGTTGGCAGTGCCCCGGTACAGACCCCAGCATTCGCCTCAGAAAACCCATCCCAAGAAGGACCACGCTTCCTCGTTCAATCGAGCCATCAAAGGATGGTTGGGCCCTAGAAACTTACGAGGAGAGTACCATAGGAATGCATACTACTATCCTTCGCAAAATCACTCCCCCAATTACATCGTCACCGACGGCCAAACTGTGGTTGATTCGACTTACATGCCTACGAGATCGTCCAACTTGCAGCCGTTCCCCTTGAACAAGTATTGCAAAACCAGTTACATAATACCCGACGAGTTGAAGCTGAAGATTGTGCAAGACAAGAATCACAAGGGATTGCACATTCAGGAAATTGCTACTAAATACGGCATCAAAATGGAAAGAGTCGAGGCGATAATAAGATTGAACCAGATTGAATCTGACTGGATTGACAATGTATGTATAAACAGAAACATTTTCCCTACCCTCTCCCTTTTTTTTTTACACTGATGATCTAAACCGATTAGTCTTGAAGACACCCATATGGTTACAACCTTAAGTTACTGAGTGAAAAAAATCAAACTGTTGTGTTATTAACGGCAATACTAACTTTATATAGAACTTGATATCAAAGGACTTGCAGAAATTCTCCGAAGTCATGTACAAGATGTTCCCCTTGTTCCAACAACAGATCAACGCCGACAATTTGACGGAAATTCCCACACCCCACAAGACATTGCATCAAAGGTTCTTGACTATTGCCGAGTCAGAACCGTTTGGGCCTATAGACGCGGCAAACTTGTTGAACTTACCTGTAGCCAAAGATACTTTGGCTAAATTGGCCGAATTCAACGACGATATCGCTAAACCAGTGAAAACCCACGAAGTAGTGGTTGGAAAAGAAAAGCAAGGTGATAGAACCGCATTCAAGTTTACCAGCGCCTCTTCTGGGGACGTTGGGTATAGATACGGTGCGTCAAGACGAGACACCAAGAAGAACCGAGCAGTTGGGTTTGACGCCCAAGGTAAATTATGCTACATATAATTCACCACGACTAACGTATTGTACATAGCTTCAATAAACAGTAGTATTCTACAATCACCCACCATCTAAAACTAGACAATACCACCATTGTCGTTGGTATACTTTCAATTTATCCACGACACGACATTGTCGGAACACGTCTCACGCCAAAAGATTTTTCAGTAATGTTGATTTGGGCTTGTTGAACAATTGACGGGGCCAAAGCATTGAAGATGATGAGAAACATAGTGTCATTGTTGGTTGTTTTGCAAGTGGTATTGGGATCTCCCTTTACGTTTTTGTTGGGGGCTCAAGAGAATGCTTGTTACTATATAAATACCGAGAAGGAAAGAACCCAAATCAGCTACTACTTTGCGGTGCAAAGTGGAGGTAAATTTGACGTTGACTATACGATTAAGAACCCCAAGGGAGAATTGTTGATCAGCGACCATAAGCAGAGTCAAGGTGAATTTGTATTCACGGCCGATGTTGTGGGAGAATACGAGTTTTGTTTCAGCAATGGCATGTCCACCTACTCGGAGAAGGTAGTTGACTTTGAAATCAAATTCGAGGACGATTCCGCCAACCACTTCAAAGCCATCTTGCCAGAACAGCCAAACTCAAAGCCAATTGCTCATGTGCAAGGAATGCAAGAAATCGTCAATGAGATCGACTCGCAATTAGATGGCTTGTTGAGAACATTGCAATACTACAAAACCAGAAACACCAGAAACCAAGACACCGTCAAGTCGACCGAGTCGAGAATATACTACTTCTCCATAATCGAAGTGTTGTTGATGGTGGGTATGGCATTTGTGCAAATCACAGTTGTCCAATTCTTCTTCAAAGGTTCAAGAAAGCAATTGGTATAATTGGAAACAGACACATGGTATAATGGTCGAATATTTATCCACCCAAACATTTCAACTACTAATGTCCATTGGGAAGCGTATATATTAGAACGAATTGAAAGATGAAGTTATTCAACAATTGTAAACTTTGTCAGTGTAGTCACAACCAGCCTCTGTCATCCCTTATCAATGCTTGATTTTGTAGATTCCCATAACTAGAGGATTTAACTGTGCAGGCGATGCGCTGAGATGTAAAACGTACTTTTGAGTTGGTAGAGCTTCTAATAAACGTTTGCTGGTCAAAGCGTCTAGGGTGACATTGTTGTTGCAGTATGGTGTCTTCACCACGAATAGGGATCATTAAAGCAGAAGATGCAATTCAGAATAGAACTGGTAAATTACAAGCAAAGAATGCTCAAATATCAAAGGACGCTTATGTTTCAAACCCGTTTCTCGATCAGGGTGTGAAGCACGGAACCTCAGAAGACAAGCTTGCAAGAGAATCAGATGTCACTGTGTCGACGAACAAAACGGAAAATGCTGAATACAGAGGGTTTTTCGTGTATATTTTGACGTCGGTTGTCATGGTTTGTTGGATGGGTTGGGCTCTATTGCCAGACGAAGTGTTGCGAGATTACTTTGCGATATACTACTACCCTGACAAATACTGGTCAATGGCTATTCCTGCGTACTTTTTGATGTGGATGTTATTCTGTTACATTGGACTAGCGTTAATCAACACAGAAGTGTTGACAATCCCATTAGATGATATTAGGAACTTTGTAGACGAGAACACAGTGTTCCCGTCTGAGATGAATGAAAATTCGGTTGATTATATTCACCTGGCGCCCAGTGGAGTGTGGGACTTGCCAATAACTCTAGTCAATGAGGTTTTATATGATAACGACGATGAATGAATAACTTGCAAGATGTAGGAAATATCCTACCTATTTATTAATGTACATTATTAATCTATATACTAAAGGTTCAAAGTTTATACTTGATAAACGTGTTGAACATATTCTCTGGTTTCTTTATCGACCAATGATAAGATTTGTGTTCTCCAGATGTCTGGCCCTAATAATGCTTGGTACTCTTTTAATAATTGCCCAAATAAACTAGATAGCTCCGGAGTTGGTTCAGCATATGTTCCAATACAGGTTACAAATGTTGCCAAGTTTTTCCTTCCTTGTTGATTCGATAACCCACCAAAACCTAGATCGGGATTACCATGTATTATTTTGATCATTCCAAGAAAACCAGTTTCTTTTTCGTTATTTTCAATCAAACATATCATTTGTGTACACCATTGAAGGATGAATTGTGATAATTTGGGTGCTAGCACTTCTGCACCACCATTTATGCCCATTCTACCGAGACAGATAGCACAGTTTTCCAATAATGTTTGTTGCGTATCTGTGCTATTCATTAGTGGAATCAATAGATCCACAAGGTTAGTCATGTAAGGCTTCATGTCATTATAGTTCAACCTCAATGCGATTTCACCCAAAGACCAAATAGCATTGTTGATAACGGGATACGAAGAGAATGACCTATTATTGATTTCGTTCCCAATGCATATAAGTATTTGATGCAATGATGGTTTCAATATTGGATCTAACGCAGAAATAGCCAAATCACCTAATAAGGCATATGCAGATTGTCTAACATCGACATTATAGTCTTCGAAACATAGTAAAAGTAAGTCCATCAAATTCGCACCATTTTGCTGGATTAAGTCCACGGAATGATCTCCAAACCCTTGTATCAATCCATCAATCAAATCCAACGAGGTTACCATGAAATCTTTCTCTGGAGTTTCTATGCTGGGGTCCGTATGGCATTGTTGATCCAATTGAATACAATTGGCCAATATCTTGATAGCTCTTTCGTATACTGGTACTGCGTAAGGTGCAAACGCTTCTCCTAAACTAGCAGCAACAGATGACATACATTCCAAAAGTGACCATAACTCATTATCGTCATCCAGTAATTGTTGCCATTTTTCTAACAACGGTGGCAACAAGATATTAGTATGCTCTGGCTTGGACAAATATTCATACCCCATCTTGTCAACGAATGTTTGTACACAGTCATACAACACAAACATATTTTTACGTTGATAAGTTTTGAAACATGTTGCAAAATGATGAAGCAATGGACCGATGTAGAACTCCAAGGATGTAGCGTCTGACTCTTCTATGAATGATGATAAAGCCGAGCAAGCTGCTACCTGAACGAGCTTTTTATTATCCAAAGCGCAGGTGACTATGGCCTCGAATGTAGGTTGGAAATAATTAGCGTAATGGCCACCTTCATGAGCCTCCTCTGCAACCCACGTAGAATATCTAGAAATGGTCCAGCAGGTTATTTGTCTCACATTCGTCTCGTTGTCCTTCAACCTATCAACTAAGAATGGAACTAATTGTGGTAATTTATCTCCAGCTAGTTCCATGCAACTTTTACTGATTGCACCAAAAGCAAGAATGGCTGCTTCACGTACGACCCACTTTTGAGACACTATTCTTTCTTGTAATAGTGGCAAGAGTACTTGTAAAACTTCACCAGCCAAGTGAAGCGATAAAACATCAATGGTGGCAGCGGCGCACTTCCTCACGCTCCACTGGTCCCAACCATCTTCATCATCATCGTCATCGTCGTCTTCGTCATCAAATTCAGAATCAGAATCATGCGAGGGCTTGATATTGTTATTACTTTGACTGGTGTTAGCTTTAGTGGCAATCTGGTGTGAATCTTTTGATTTGGCGTGTTGCGGAGCAATATCTTCATCTCTATCGGCCACATTTGCGTTATCCTTTTCATCAGCAATCTGCAACAAAAACACGTCTTCGTCTGAATACACCATCTTTTCTAATAATATTGGCAATATAATTTCCAATTTTGGTCTAAACACTTGTTTATCGGCTTCCGAATCTGCTGATGTGGATAATGCTAACAAAAATTCACAAGCTTCCAACGCAACTTCACCCTCTTGATCTTGCATCAAGTGCAAACAATAATCTATCACACCATCTAAATGAGGCATCAATTTGTCTGGCCTTGTTTCCAATATCAACGAGAATGATGTACAGATGTTCTTTCTTACCTCAGGATCAAGGTCCCCAGCTAATGTGAACAAGTTTGCTAAATATTGATCCAAGTGAACCAAAAAGGCTTGTGCTTTCAACGGAATGAATTGATTGATACAAAGTATGGAGTATGCTCTGATTTTGCTACTTGTAGGATGAGACATCAATACTAACAACTTTGGCACAATGTAATTCAATGGGTGCTCTCCATTGTATTCTTGGCTCAACGCCATGAAACTATCTTCACACATCTTGGTTAACGCACTCATTGCTGCCTCTTGTGCTTTAAGGTCTGGTGTATTTTGTTGTTCTGCTAAATCGAACAATCGAGGTAATGCCTGCGGCCATCCCACTATTCCATATTGTGAGAACAAACTGGTGATAACGTTTCCTGTGATGTTTCTTACAATAGTATCCTCAACTAGTAAGCCCTTGAATATATTCTCTAGCAAGTATTGTCTGGAAATGGTCCCATCTGATTTCAAAATACTATTCTTCAAGTTGATACCAGCTGCAGCTCGAGTTTCTGACTTTGCTGTGCTATCTTCCACTAGTATGTAGAACAAATAGTTGTCAATCTCTGGTTGTTGCCTGGCTTCGGTTAGCGCATCATTAGCTGCTTTTCTTTCTTGATTGTTTGAAGAGATTGTACCTCGAAAAATCAGTTTCAACTGCTCTATCGAATTAAGATCAGGAGTCCATGACATGTTTCTTTTATCGCTAGCACCTAACCGAAATATCGAGTTTGTTGTTTGATATTGTTGTGGATATTTCAATTTTCACTTTCTCATCTCAATTTTCACGAAAATGAATTTTGCAACACATATATTGAAGAGCGTACAATTTTGAAATATTTACATATATATTATCCATCACATATATAGTCATTTAGTTCCATATACACCAACGCAATCAATTGTACTTTGACGTATGATCTCAAAGAAGGTCGTCCAATTTAGCCAACTTCTCTGCCAATTCATCAAATTTGCCTAGTACAGGTAAAAACATATCATGCACAGCTTTTGATTTCCTCTTATCACCAGTAGAATCAGATGACAAAGACGGTTTGTTTGTTGGAGTATTATGTGGTAATGAGTTCATGCTGGTTAACGGAGTGTATTCGCCTTGGTTAGGCAACAAATCATCGTCGAGCTCGTCGTCGTCATCTTCATTACTGTTGTTGTTGTGATTGTTATTAGGGTTGCTGTCGTGGTTTGTATTAATGCTATTGTTCAATTGGCTGTTTCTATCGCCCCATGCATGTCGATTTGTTTTTGGAGTGTGCATTGATGCATTCAGTATCTGGCTATTATTGATGAATGACGAGTCTTTGACGAATGAATCGTTTGCTTTTGACGATGTGGATGTTATAGAGTCGTTCCGTAAGAATGATGCTCGTTTTCCGTTTGGTCTTGGGTTGAAACTATGATCGAGCGATGACTTTGAATTATCTGGCTTAAACACATCTATTGAACCTCTACTATGATCAATACTGCCATTGGATCTCACATCAACTGACCTGTTACTAATTGAGCCATTATCATTTGCCGTAGATCTAGAAAGAATCGAATAGGACCCATCGACCGATTCTCGTTTCCTGCCTTCACTTCGTGAACTTCTCCTAGATCCGTTTCTTTCCAATTTCATCTCCTTCAATTCACGTCGTGTTTGCTTCATTTGATCTAATCGATCGCGTTTGGTGTCCAAGTCAGATTTCTGGGAATTATCAGACCTTAATGTACTCTCGCTAATTATCGAATCATTCAAATTGTTTGCACTGCTAGCGTTGACATTAGAATCAGTTTCTAGGTGGTCGTAATCATCTAGCTGCTCTTGGATATCGGACGTCATCTTTGTTAACCTGTCCAAAATGACAGAACGGCGAAGTTGAGTCAAATTGTTCGATATTTCTGGCTTTTTAGACTCCGGTGAAGTATCAAACCTACCCGAGGTTTTCAAAGGAGGTGTGTCTGGAGAAAACGAACCAATAGAACTATCGTCGGCTGCAGGTTTGTTTTGAGCTTTAGACATTATAGGTTTGTAGAACTTTGGGAATTCGTCGGCGTTATCTTTAAGCTTTCCATTGTTTTTATTGACAATCCTTTTGTTCAATGACGAAGAGTTCATATTCTTTCGAGTCGTTTTCTTATTAGTGCTATCTAACTTATCCTTGTAATCTTTCGACAAAGAGTTTGAATGTTTCAAGTCTCCATGAGTTGCTGTCATAATTTTCGATGTTAACGAATTTCGCTTTTCTCGTTTGTCGCTGATTTTGGCAAGAGAATTCCGTAATCCGACTGATATCGATGCAAACGGTTTACTATCAGACGATTTCTCCGATTGATTAGAATCTTTCCTGATGATATCCTGAGATGCTTCTCGAGAATCATTTTGGGAATTACTTTGTGAAATGATTTGCGAATTATTGCGAGAGCTATTTTTGGAATCTAGATTGTCTCGCGATAATTCATGACTAGAGCCTTCAGAAAGTTCATATGCTGGTGATAATCTTGGTGACAATCTTGGCGAATTTTTTGGTTCAATATTTTTGGAAATGGACCCCAATGTATTGGAAATTGATGGTGATGGGGAGGGTAAAGATTTTGTTGATGAATTTGATGAAAGAACTTCTGATTCTGGTCTCAAAGGTGATTTTGCAAACTCGTGAGATTGGTTCATGCTAGTCGTGGGAGTATTTGATCTGAGCTTCGACTTTTGATTGGATTTTTTAACCATGAGTGGTACTTTATCGGGGTAAATGTCAGACAAGACTTCCGAGGTTTTGTCAATCTCCTGCTTTAGTTCGATGGTGTTTATTGAATGGTTGGTATTGTCATTGATGTCGCTGTGGTTTATGTCGTGGTTGATCCCTCGCAATTGCTGTTGACGTATCATTGACAAGTCATGCAAATCTTCATCATCATCTTCGTCGTCGTAGTCATCATCATTTTCAAACATATTGACATGATTGAATGAGACATTTTTCTTGGTTCTGGGTTTCAATTTAGGCAATGGAATTGATTGTTGCATGGTTTGTAAATGCATCGATTCATTGATATCGAAATCAAAGGGGTTTTTGTGAAACCTTTCGATTTCCTCATTTTTGAAACAGTTATACCGGGCTAGTCTTTCATCATAAGTTTCAAGACACTCTGCGGGAACAAACCCAATTTTCCCATCGTCAGACATTGACGTTATTGATTCTATATCGGACAAGAATTCATTTTTGGATTGAGCAAGTTCGACTAATTTTTGCTTTTTCAATGCTTTTTCCTCCTTAGTCAACTTTCTAATCAACCACCAGTAGTTATCTTGGTCATTAATAAGATAGACTGGTTCGTTTCTTTCAATGTGCAAATGCGAAGGATCGGGACCCGAGAAATCGTACAAGCCATACAACTTGTCGGGGTCTAGTTCTGTGGGAGGCGATCGCGGAGGTGATGGGGGAATCAACATTTCATCTTCTTCGTCATAGTCTTCCAAGCTTTCCAAAGAATCAGTGTCATTAAAGCTGTTTGACGTTTCGTCATCGATTGAGATGACATCGATTGTATCGTCTTCTGGCTCTTGTTGTTGTTCTTCTGCCTTCAGTCTCTTTCCGTTCTGTACCATTCTGTCGTGATATATATCTTGTAAATTGAAATCGTCCTGTTTCATGTATTGTAATACTTGCGAGTTCATTTTCTTTTTCGCAGTGGGGTTGTTCATATCATGGTTTATGATGACGCTGGAGTTGTTGGACTGGTTTGAGGTGGAGGATATTAACGATAACTTTCTTTGTAAGTCACCGAGTAACTTATTGGTGGTGGTTAATTTATCGTCCTCCATAAATGCATAAGTTTGATATTCAGATTATTGTAACTGGTTCAAGGATACTTTTTGAAAAAAAAACAAAACACAGGCAAGATACGTTTTCGTTGTCACACACCTGCTGTTTTCTCTAGCAAAACCCCAACTAATTTCCCGTGAATAGTGCCTGGTTCCTTGAAATCAGAAATGGAATCCTCTGACTTGATCGTGTTTTGACATCAAGATTCACGCGCTGTATGCACTCCTCAAATAAAATTCTCAAGTTCCAATTTCAATTGCCTGATTTGGTAATTTCCCCCAATTACCTCATCGGGATGGCAGGCGAGAATCAGTGTACGCTACGGCAAGAATTGGTGAGGCTGGACGTAGAGATTAGGTTTTACAATCACCAGCTACTCTCGTGTGATTTCTATTTTACTAGCAACAGTACAAGTTCGTTCTGCCATTATTGTTTTCAACCACTATGTTTTATCATATGGGCATTGTTTCATTTCTTCTCATTTCATGTTGGTATTGTTCCCATGCAATGCAGGAACTATAGAGTTATACATGGGCATACATAATGGGGTAAAGAATGGGAGCACCAGCCGGTGCTGCTGGTCGTCCTGCTGGTAATTAAAAGCACCAGATTCTCGCAAGATTGTTTTCTTCCTGCCAGCACCCAACATTCCCACCTAAAACCTTAATACGGTTCGCAAGGATTGGTAGAATAATAGCACCACTAATGTAGCGATAGCATACAAAATAAACACCCCTAGCAACATCTTTATATACTCAACGTTGATATCAATGGTGACTGGTTGTACCAGAGGTTGCGGTGGTGGAACGGCGGTATTAGGCTTCACCGCCGCCAATCGCATAAATTCATTATTCTCATCATATGGTATCAAAGTCACCACGGTACATTTGCTACCGATCGAATTGTACTCGTACTTACTACCAGGCCGCTTCTCCACCAAGTTCTCGCGGCTGATAAACTCATCGTCGCTAATATCAAACGTATAACTGGCAAGAACAAATTTGGGGTTGTTACTCACCTCAATATTGTCATAGGCGGCAATGTCAGCGAGGGTATCGAAATTGGTGAATTCTCGACTAGCCCTGGCTGGTGGTGGTGGTGGCGGTGGCGGCAATTCCTCCTTCTTATCCTTCTCTGGCGACACTATCGAATCGTACAACTCATCTATGAAGGTCATGGCGTTGCCAAATTATCTCTCGACCAGGAGCGATTGATATAGTGGAGATTCGTGATTCTATTGTTCAAATTGCATGCAGTAACAACAATAGTATGGGGTTTTACATACTCGGCCTGTGATATTCCGCCCAAACTTACAGTTTTAGTCTCATGCTTGTGCGGTTGGGATGCCGAACACAGTTACCGAAACTGGTGGAGGTGCAATGATAAAACACACTGATAAATGGAAGTGCTACTATAATGGCCTCCTCTATGCAAAAACGACTAGTTACAAAAACGTCAAGCAACAAACGACAAACACAGACAATCGACGACGACCCGAGGGCTATGGGGCGGTATTTACCTATGTTGATGTCCACCTCTTGTTCAAAGTCATGTTGGCGTATTCCTTGGTTCAAGGTTGCTTTTTTCTCATCCTTTGCAACCATCATTGGCTGCAAAAAAATTGCAGCCAGGCAGCTATAACCGGTATCTTCGCTATGTGGCTGAGAGAAAATTTGCTTATAAACTATAATCTATACACCCCGACAGTCGTAGGTTGCAGAATGGGAATGTGAGATATATTGAGCAACACAAAAGAATCTTTGCGACGATGTAACCACTTTTGAAGAATTCCAAGTATTAGCAAGACTTCACTCATTTTTGAGATCTGCAGTAATGAGTTAGTTAGGTCACTGCGCTTCAATCGGTGCTGTAGTTCTGATTTTTTCATAGCCAATTGGCATGTCTGCCGTGTATCTACTAATGGGTGAGTATATTACATATTGACTTCCCACGATTTGCGTGCAACTTTAGTGGTCTCACTGCCGAGTGTAATTAGGCGTCATTAGTCGTGATATATGTTTCCACTACCCCAGAATCGGGTTTGTCCTATATATGATTCAGGTTGTTCACGACCAAACATATCAACAGTCCCGATCTCAATCATCCTTTGACAACATACTGTTAATAGAATAAGGTAATAGTCACTTTTTTAACCACTATAACAATCATGAACCAACTTTTCTTCAATCCTACGGATTTAAATGCAGCCTTCAAATCTAACGGCAACTCGATTTATTACGCTGGTCCAATCAGCAAACACGCGGCATGTTTTTGTTTAGCGCAGTGGCGACTCAAATCATCAATCCCTGGAACCTCGTCATCCACACATGGCAGTGAGCCAATTCAAATACAAGCATCAGGCACAGGTTACTGAGCCAATTTGTTCATTCGCGTTTGGTCGCAATTCGCGCTACTACCCCTTAACCCACTTAGTGGTGGAGTTTATTTGAATGCAATCGCCACGAACAGGCCAAAGTGTAAACATATTAATTTGCTGATTACACTTTCTCTAACCACAATTGAGGAGTGCGCTTTGTAGTAAGATTCAATTGCATTGCTTCAAGTTGTTGCTATTATCCGAATCGAGATCTTTGAATCTACCCGTATGTCAATACAAATCACTCGACCCATTCAGGTTGCACTTGACTCGCAAGTGAGGTGCATGTATTGCAAAGTGTTGCTCGTTTAAAGTGTGAAATTCCATGATGTGCTGAACACGAAGTGTTGAGATGGTTTTGGGTAGTTGATCGAGCGATATATCGAATCAAACTACACGACGGCACCCAGTTGACACCAGGTGTCTTGGAATACTCATTATTGATGAAAAATTAACACCGATAGGGCAATTCATCAATTTATCAACACTCCACATCAAAATGCGTCACAAACTGATTCGTTGGGCTCATCAAACCATTAACACACTAAAACGGTATTCCTCACAAGCTAATTCGTATTCATAGTCAGTTCTTTGCTCTTTTATCAACACACCACATATTTAGGTTCTCACTGATTTGTCGATATATCAACCACCTTACACATTGAAACTCACAATTCTTGGATCATCAATGAAGCATCACCATGAATGTAAACTTGTTCTGCTAATCAACGCTCCACTTCTAGATACGTCGCTCAAACATTAACCATTTACAGATTGAATTGCTGCACAGGAACACCTCACTTATAAAAGCTTCATGTACCAACTTGCTACACCTGGACTTGCTGTGCTATTCAATGCTCCACTTATTGATAATTGTTCTTCAAACCTTCATACAGATGGATTCGCCACGCTCGTTGATACTTCACGTACCAGTCAGCTACAAATTGGGTTTGCTGCGAATCAATCCCGTCTCGAATCATCCACCATCTTACACATTGGCTTTTACTGCGCACATTGATTCTTTGCGTACCAACCACTACACATTGATTCGCTATGATTGAACGCTTCACTTAATGCTTGGCTCAGCAATCAGTTACACATTGATCTCGTCAATATCGCTATGCTCATCAATCGGTTCTGCGCTCATCAATACATTAATTCTTCAATGATTCACCCACACATTGACTCGCTACGCTCATTAATCTCGTCCTAAATCATCCATCCAGCAAACTGGTACTCTCAACGCTTGGTTCAGCAATTGTCATTGCCTTATAAATCGATTCGCTTTGCGCATTGATGCTTCACTCTTCAAAGCTTCCTACTCGCTTGAACATTAATTCGATACGCATGAACGCAAAAAAAAGTGTCGCTTATCTATCGGTTACACCAAGATTCAGGGTTCGCTTCACTCATCACTATTACTTTGACAAACACTTCACTCGCCTCGTGCATCGCTTAGAGCTTCGCTCTACTACCACATACATATTCGCTACGCTCATCAGTCCCGTCCCAATCACCCACCACCTAACCAATAGGTACTCTCAACGCTTGGTCATTGCCATGTAAATTAGCTCACTTTGCTCATCAATTCTCATCAACATCGCTTCGCTCGTTTATCAACTCTTCCACTACATCGATGTGCGTAGCGAATAAATCAATCCATCAACTACATTGACCCGCTGCGCTCATCAATACATCAATTCTTCAATGATTCACCCACGCATTGATTCGCTGCGCGCATCAATACTCGCTCATCAAGACTACGCTCATCGATACTACGCTATCAATTTCAACCACTTGCTTCGCTTGTGGTATCTATAATCTATATTTATAAACTATAATACAAGTTCCCCCTCATGCATCATGCACAGGCTGCATGATCTGCATAATCACTCGCATAAGATGACAAATGCATCGAATGGTACACTTGGGGCGAGAACATCACTCGCGAAGCGAGTGATGTACGCGAGTAATCGCATGATTACTTGGTAACCTCATTTATCGCCTTCACCAAGTATTGCAAGTTCCCATCATTAATTCCCGAGATACTAAACCTTCCATCTTCAGTACAGTAAATCGAAAACTCCAGTCTCAATCTCGCTACTTGTTCTGGCGACAACCCTGTGTATACAAACATCCCTCTTTGTTGCAACAAGTGGTCCCAGTTGAAGTTTGATTTGTCCAATTGATCATATAAGCTTTGTCTCACGGTATTCAATCTTCCGACAATGGCGTCCAAGTCTTGTTTCCACGACTGGTACAATTCCGGGTCATTCAAGATCAACTCGACCAATTTCGATCCGTGGATTGGAGGAGACGAGTAGATTGATCTGACAATGGCTTTGAGTTGTGACTCGACTGCCTGGGCGGTCGAGTGGTCGGCGCAGACAATGTTGATACTACCCACACGTTCCCCATACAACCCCATATTCTTGGCGAACGACTGGCAAAGGGCGTAACCTGCCAATGACTTGTCCACCACGCGTTTATTCAACTTACGCAACACTTCAATGTCCTGATCGGGTTTCCCCGATGAGAATCCCATGTACGCCATGTCAATCACGGGGTACAAGTCATTCTTTTCCACCACGTCCAACACCTGGTCCCATTGGTCATTGGTCAAGTCCATTCCCGTGGGGTTGTGGCAGCACGCATGCAACAACACCACGTCGTTTTTGGCGGCGCGCAAGTCGCGCATCAACCCCTCAAAGTCCAAGCCATTGTTGGCGACATCGTAGTAAGCATAGTAAGTAGCTTCCAATCCACTCTCCTTAAACACACTCAAGTGGTTGGACCAAGTGGGTTTGGGCACCAAGATTTTCTTGGACTGGTAAAACTTTTTTAAGAATTCTCCAATCAAACGCAAACTACCAGTACCGGAAATGGATTGACAAGTGACAATTTGATGGTTGTCAATCAATTTCTGGCCATTGGCATCTTTCCCCTCATTGTTAAAGATGAATTTCTGCAAACTGGTCTGGAACCCTTTGGAACCATTGATGGCAGTGTACTCTTTATCTTTTTCAACTTGTAACAACTTGGCCTCGGCCTGCTTCACTGAAGGAAACACAACGGGTTTCCCGTCGTTGTCTCGGTACGCACCCACCCCAAGCGAAATCTTGTTGGGGTTGGTATCCTTGAGAAATGCTTCCGTGATCCCAAGAATCTTGTCGGGAGGAGCTAAGGGAATAGTGTTCCAGGCATACGCAGCCCTGGACGTAGAAAGTAATCGTGCACTGTGGATGGCTCTAATCATGGTGGTGGTGGTGGTGTAGAACTGAAAAATTTTGTCAACAATTTTATACTCAAGTTCCCCTCTTGTCAACCGAATTCATCCGATCACATGGGGGCGGATAGAAGGATGTGGTATTAGCGTAGATGGTGAAACAGGTGGTAAGAAGTAGGTGGTGGAACACCACCTCCACTAATACCACCCCTGCTACAACCAGTGGTACCTATGGTACCACTTTATAGGTACCACCACCACCATCACCACTCCAGTGCACTTTTCACTTTCCTACTCGCACCTCGGATTAACTCATTTGCGGATTTCGGCGACTGCCACTGATCGCGTGTGATTGTAAACAGTGCGGGTAGTGCGCAGGTGACTGTTTGTGGGTAGTGCCACGGTGGTGGTGGTTGGTTAGCGCGTCGTTAGCGCGTACTGGTTCTGGCTGGTGCTGGGGGTAGTGGTGTGCATGGTGGGTCTAGTGGTCCATTTTCCAAACGGCAAGGGCTACCGTGTGTGACAAGCGTCGAGCTGCATTCGACAATGATGGGTGTATCGATTGCCATGCGAGGATTAAATGATCGTTACCTCCCAATTACCTCCCAATTACCTCCCAATTAACTCCCGCCATGTTGGGTTGTCACAAAGTGGACGGGGTGGGCCTACAGTAGAACTTCTCAAAGTGGGTTGGTCCAATAGTGGTACGGTTTGGTATAGTGTAGTCGTTTTATGGTGTTGCTTATGGTGAGTAGTGGTTACTCAACTAGTTATCTTATGTCGGCAATCGACTGATGCTCTACTTATAGATAACAATGATGCCCACTATATAATTGCACCTATACACCTAGTGTCAGGTTCAAAGGCTAGACACTTACTAGTATACCTAAACGAGCCTAACAAGACCATATAAGTGCATCATGGACCCCTAGTTATATTAGCTCTTCATCTTTCAGTAATAAACACTTCGTGACCCTTAAATCCTTACACCTAGTTATATTATCTTTGGTGGTGATTGGTTTGCTTGAAACTTGATACTGGAACTGGGTTAGCGTCGATTGTACCACAAGTTGAACGCTTATTTCTTGATGTTCAGTCTTCTAAGGTGTACCAGATCAAATGTTTACATGATATTCACCGAACTGCAAAGCACTGATCTATCTCTGACTTTGGGTAGTAGATCTGAAATAAAGTTTGTAACATGTTCTCTTTCATAACCTACCCACTCCCACACATTTAGTACAAAAGCAGGGAAACCTTGTGTGTTAATCTTGAGCGGTGTATAGTAGATCTAGCAACCCAAGGGTACTCATTTCAACGATCAAACTGTGTATCCTCACACATTTAAAGAGGTAGCCTAACAACTCGAAGTGGTTTTGACTCATTTGGGTAATTTCCAGAATTGTGGTAATTTTGGAAAGTTGACATGCAACCAAAATTGAAAATGCGTGGAAAGTGGGTTACTGCCCGGTGTCTATCTAAAGTGTTTCAAAAGATTGTGACGTATGATTATTCTGTTAATCTAAAACGTATATATACTTTTCTCGTGGTTGGCTGGGGATGCTTCCAGCCCGCAACCAATACCTCATTGTCGGCGTATGGATTGGTGTGTCTATAGGTTGAGGAAATTAACAGGTTCAAGTACCCCAGGGACTAATATGAACTTTCTGTCCTATTGACTTCATCGATGTATTTACCCTTGAGATACAAACTAGCAGCGAAATGCTAAACTGGCCAGTGTGTTGGTCACTGCCTATAATTACAAAACACAGCACACTTCATATCCTTAGCTTGGGTTGTAGATATACTCCCATCTGATGAATTATGAATGCTGCCAATTTGGCTGCGAAATTGAGCATTCATGCATGCCCCAGAAACTGTCGCAGAACTTTTTACGCTTACACTTCTGATGCTTATCTTGTCCACACCACTGGGACCAAGGTGTCGGCTAATCTTTGAAAGCTCTGATTTCTCACAAACCGATAAAGAGCAAAAACGCACTTACGATTCATCGACAACGTCACGATAAAAATCAGGTTCGTTCGAGGTCTCTCTCAGCATTAAGCAATATTTGGGCTACACCCGTTCTACATCCTTGCCAACTCAGAATCCTAGTTGCATTACCACGATCTAGGTTTGTCGTTCTGCGCTGTATAGTGACACAATCGGTACCATTTTCACTCATCAGAATACCTCCTTTTCCTGTTTCTCTTGTGCCTTTTGCGTTTTTGAAACCTTGGGCTCCCGCGAGCGCGATCTATTCTCTCTGCCACATTTTTCGCATCTTGCAAAGTCCCAGAGTGTTCTAGACACAATCTTACTTCCCCTACTATCTCCGAGGGAAGACATGCTATGAACATGTCCCGAAGAATATCTTGGGTGGAGTACTCACTGATTATCGCACTGTATTTTCGAGACTGGTCGCCAAATTCTCTCATCGTGCCCATCCACCCCATAAAATACATTAGACAGACGGCTTGGAATCGATACGGTCCGACAAACATTTCGTGAAAGTCTTGTTTGAAGACTTCCCATGATTTTGGAAGATCATTAGCGAGTCTGCCTTCAAGCCACCACAGCGAAGCATTCTCTTTGAAATGACTAGCTGCTAGTCGCATACAAGTGAGATCAAAATCCCCGTTGAACAAATCTGGTTCCGCAAGCATCGACAAGGTTTCTTCCACGGCTTTAAGTAACTCGAGACCGTCTCCGATGTCGTCAATACCTTCCCCGACAAACTCAATATCAAATCGAATGAACAAAGCTTGGGGGTTTGGCTGGAGGACAATGTTTGACTATGATTTCAGTTTCAGGCTATCCAAAGTCCCTTGTTCTATCTTTTTTCTTCCCTCATCTTGCGACGAAGTTTCAGCTTGGACATTGTTTGTTTCTGTTGACATTTTAGCCATACCCTAACCGATATAAATGTAACTGGTTGGTCGAGTATGAGTTTTAATGAAGCTCAACAATGCTTGACTAGATGTGTATTCATCCTAATGGAGAAGTTAAGAATGAACAATTCATATGACACTTTCTTAGGTATTCTTCGAAGATCATCAGCTGCGGGAAACTTTTGACCAGACTCTGATTCTACATCGCCAGATTACGTATGAATAGGCACTAGGTTTGATAATGTACTCAAGCACTATCATGTTTGCTATTATATTTCAATGTGCATCGTTTCTAGGACTCGTTTTGAAATATATCGTTGAGTGGCTTTAGGGGTCAAAAAATGGGGACAAACTCAGCACGTTAAACAAATTGATTCATCATAAAAAGAGCGAGATTGGGGCCAGACAGTATTGGTACCTGATGAAGAATTATCTTCCGCATGGAAGCGCATGTGAGTCGATATTTCTCGTCTTGGTAAAGTTGCGATTGATGTGTAAAGATCAAGTAATATTTTGATAACTACTACCCAGGATTATTAGATCTTGAAAACTTACCTCCTATTTCTGTAAAATACAGCAGATCAGCTTATACTTAGTATCCAGGTGGCTATTTGTTTGAAGATTGTAAATACAAAATTTTATGAAGTTGGAAGTAGGTGGCACAATCCGGTATAAACAGGAGTTGACTTTAGCACTTGTTAATATAGGTGACAACCCTTATTCGTATTTGGCTCATCTCGCCTTACAATAAGTGAAAATGGCGAGGAGGTTTACATGACAATATTGTTGCACTTTGAGTGTCAGGTTCGCGATGATTTCTTTCACCGCTAGATTTATCTCCTTTGGGCCCAATCGAGTCCAAATTCGTTTAGAATACTCACACTTGAAGTACTTGTGATTCCTATGTATGTGGGCGTTTCTCCAGTTTTATTGTAAGCGCGGTAATGCTTTTTGTATTCGTTTGATTTTACCATACGTCACTAAACAGCACAGAAAACAAACCGATCATAATTCATCCGTGATAGTTTAGTGGCTAGAATTACCGTTTGTCGCATGGTAGACCGGGGTTCAATTCCCCGTCGCGGAGTACTTTTTTAGTTCCAATTTTTTGCAACCGCGACGTGAAATCACCACGATGGGCTGAACTGGAACTAGAAAGATTTGATGAAGTTATTATCATGGGAGAAATGGGAATTCAAGTTGAGTTTGTTTGTGATAGCATACTATATTGTTTTTAGTTGGTTATGGCAGTCGCATAGTATACTAGCAGACCATCTACGGGTATTGCCTCGGGAGTTCATCGAGGCACAGTTTCAGCCCGACATTGACTACAATAGGATGGCGTACATCCAATATGCCACAAACTACGAGTACTTCAACTTGGCTATATTGAACTACATCAAACTAAAGCAAAATAAGACTAAAGTCACCAACTTGGTGATCTTGATCAATTCCAACTTGATTCACCAAGACGACGAAAAGTTCAATCGATTGATTGCGTTGGCAAAGAAATACGATATAAAATTGAAAGCAACCAAGTTGATATCATCCTCTACTGCCTCGACATGGTCCAACTCGCTCACAAAATTGCAAGTGTTCAATCAAATAGAATTCGATCGAGTGGTGTACTTCGATAGTGACTCCATGTTTGTCAACAACAGCACCATGGACGAGTTGTTTCACTTGCCCAAAGATATCAACTACGCCATGCCCCAGGCGTACTGGTTGAACAATAAGGTCGAACGAAAGAAGGTCTACAAAAGTTATTCAGGCAGAATACCTTTGGCCCAGGAATACCAGGCAATTATTGATCGACTGGTGCTCAAACCGTATTCCTGGAACAACTTGCCGACCCTCGTCAACGATAACCACAAGTTCGATAACCACGATGACTTTTTCGCTACCCATGTCATGATGATTGAACCCAGTCGAAAATTATTCCAAAAATTATTGACTCATGTCAACAACCCTTGGTACTGGCACATCACCAGTCGCAGCAAATTGCGAAAACCAACCGATTACGACATGGAGATCATCAATAAGGTGTTTAACGATGCGTTGAAACAACAACAAAATTATAAAGTCGGTATTTTGCCGCATAAAGTGTATGGAGTATTGACGGGGGAATTGAAAGAACAGCACCATGGCCGGTTCACCGTCGAACCGCAATACTTGCCATTCGTGTACAAATTTTCGGGCCAAGAGTGGGATGTATCCAGTTTCTTGCCGTACGTGAAACTCATTCATTTTTCTGATGCCCCGATACCAAAACCATGGGAACCGCAAAACAACCATGACTACTATAACGAATTGAAGATATACTGTGCTACGGATCTTGATGTCGACGAGTATAATCGCCAATTCCCCAGTCAATCCAAACCCAGATTGACTAATGACTGCGACGCAGTAGAAGCATGGAATTCGTTCATGAATGAGTTCAAGCAAAACCAGCAAGGAAATTGGGTGATATAGAAATCAGTCGCCAGAATATATTAGTAACCAAATCCATAGAAAATTGACACCCGCATCATCACCATACTTAAACTACTGTACGCTAGATATATATGTACAATCACTGTTCCATTAGACTCTCCATATACACTGGGATCAGCTACAGAGGCATTGTATTCAGTTTGACCAACAATAGAACGCTACCATTTGAAACGTAAATAAACCAAACCTGAAACGTTAAACAATTGTTATAGAAGAAGTTATATGAGTTGAAGTCATAGTGATTCAATGAACTGTAGGATGTCCAATCTATTTGTATTTTCTCGACCTTTCGTATTTTTTCCATATTCTGTTCATGATGGTTGTGTCAGATCAACACGCAATGAGAAGATGAGATTGAAAATATGTTGGGTGCTGTTGGTAATTTAAACTGAAATGAAGGCAAGGTGAGGTTTTTAGCAGCCTAGCATGTATTGCTAGATATGTCTACAACTTGTTCTCCTACCTTTAGTTCCACTTACGTTATCTTTTACTTTCAGTCGATGCTTTTTATAGTTTATTTTGATTTAGGCGCAATCTATTTTTATTTATAAATTTCATCAACTTTCTTCTTCATCAACATGGACGAAGCCATAGACTACATCGCTGACTTGTACAACGTCAAAAGAGATGATTTCACCAAGACAAAGCGAGCTGACTTACCTGCTTTGAACACAGGGACGACAACTAAAGGTACCACCACTGCTGCAAACACCGATACTGCCAAAACAGACAACACTGACAACACTGACAACAATGACAAGACAGATGACAATACAGACAAGACAGACAAGACAGATGGTACCACTGCCACAACTACAGGCACTGGCTTGCCCAAGATCGGCACTACAACCACTGGTGGAGCCACTGGTACAACAGGCATGCCCAAATTGAACACATCGATGCCCAAATTAACCACAGGTACCAACTCGTTCACAACGCCCACAGTCACAGTGCCACCAAACAACAAGAATCCATTTATCATCAGAACTAGTAATGCCAACGGTACTGTTTTCATCGCCGTGGGAGCGATCGTGGGTGCTATATTGTTGGCGTTCATTTTGTACCACTTGATTGTGTCGATCTCGTCGTCAAAGTTGGCGAAGAAGTCGATTGAAAACGACAAGAAATTGTACGAGAAGTACCAATACAACAACAACAACGCCTATGGCTATGGTATGACTCCCCAATCAACCACCGATATGTACTCTGTCGCCAAATTGCCCTTGTTGACCAAGACTGGATTAGGCGGCGGCTTGAGCTATAATGGTGACTCAACAATCAATGGTGACAATTCGACAATATACCAATCTGAGTTCACCGGATCAACGTCAAAACCCGATTTGACCAAGATGTTCATCTCGCCCACCGCCGAGGTTATGCAACACAAACGAGTCAGATCGAATTACAATAACTCAGTGACAAACTTTTCCATGATTGGGTCACAAACCAACATCAACCAATCGCCACAAGCCCGACACTCGCAGATCCCCAATTTGTACATCAACAACGACCACAACAACTCGGACATTAACTTGACGCCAAACTCAAACGCCAGATCCAACAACAACACCCCTAGGAAGACCATTCCTAGTATGTATTTGGACGACTTGGTGGGGAGCAAATAAAACTTGGCTCGCTCGAAACATAACAAAGTATACTGCCCAGAAGCATTAGAGTTAGTCAAATCGAAAAGAGCCATGGCAGACAAAAGCTAGAACACAAAAGGTCTAGTTTTTGAATGAAATCGTGAAATTTAGTTTTCTGACGAAGACTAGCATAGGCAAACAGTGAGTCAAAGATTTGGGCTGACACAAGGATTATCCCTTCGTGTCCAACTGACAGCTCGACTAACTAGACAACGCTAGATATTATACGCGACATGAGAAGCAGCAAAAGCTTAGCTAGATAGAGCACTATGGAGTGTATAGTAAGAATTGAAATTATAGCTGATATCGGCTCGTGTAAAAAATGTTAAATCGTACACATGTAAGGTACAACCTTACCGAGATCAATTTTGATACGATTACAAATAACAATGAACCTAGTCCATTCACGGTCCTTTGACCCACCACGATCTGGATCGGGGAATGTTCCTGGTTGATTCTGTGTCAAATCGTTTGACTAAACTTTAAATCGTGATAAAACTGCGACGACAAATATTTTGTCTTAGTAAATATTCAACTTTATTCGTAACCAGATTGACACCATGCCTCTTTGCGGTAGTGCTCCTAAATCTAGTATGTATGGGTAGAGCGAGGGTATACGATTTGATAGTATCAGAACAGGAAGTCAGGGCACGGGAATTTCGAGCATGAAATTTTGGATGAGATGATGCCAGGTGGATGTAATGTTTGTTTACACGGGACCATTGATAAAAAGGGATAGCGTTGTTGTACGGAGTACATTGACATGTTGTGTCATTTAGCTTATTACCCGGATGGTTTCGAGAAAGGTACTTGTGGATTTACATTTGGTTTCATTTTGAAAACACGGGCCGTGATCGGTATGGATTCAGTGAAACCTACTTTGTGTACGGAATAACAACGCCATTGTTGTTAAACAATTCAGGTGGGAAATATAGAACTAACATTTTTAGTACAGCGAAAGATTGTGATATTGGGTGATGGTGCCTGTGGTAAGACTTCGTTATTGAACGTGTTCACAAGGGGATACTTCCCACAAGTGTACGAGCCCACTGTGTTTGAGAACTACGTTCACGACATATTCATCGATGGTAAAGCTGTCGAGTTGAGTTTATGGGACACTGCTGGTCAAGAAGAGTTTGATAGGTTGAGATCGTTGTCGTATTCCGATACCCACTGCATAATGTTGTGTTTCTCGATAGACTCGCCTGACTCGTTGGAAAATGTGCAGAGTAAGTGGGTCGGAGAGATCACTGACCACTGTGAGGGCGTCAAGTTGGTGTTGGTGGCCTTGAAATGCGACTTGAGGTCGAACGAAGACACTGATCTCGACAACTCGAACCAGAACCACGAAGACGAATCGTTCAACCCTTACTCTAACGCAAATCCTTATCAATCTAATAACAATAACAATAGCAACAAGCGATTGATAAGTTATGACGAGGGTTTGGCGGTTGCTAAAAAAGTGGGTGCGTTGAGATACTTGGAGTGTTCGGCTAAGAAGAACCGTGGGGTTAACGAAGCATTCAGTGAAGCTGCTCGATGTGCGTTAAACGCGAGGGCCATGGGATCGAACGACCAAGAGCCCGAGAAAAAGGGGTGTATTGTTATGTGAGGTGTAGAAACAGTAGCTTCTTTTTTGATTGTATATTATTTACATATTAGATATATGTCCATCTGCAACACCAGTTCGTCTATTTGTTCTATTTGTTCTATTTATTACAGTATTTATTTCTTGAATGGATCATCCAACATCTCTGGTCTGACGTCCCATATATCGTCACTACTCCCCCTGGCCTTATCTTCCAATAGTCTCTTCTTATAAAACTCTTGGATCTTGGTTCTCCTCGTCAACTCTTTGGGCGTTAGCTCGGCGGGAGGTTTGTCATTTTCATACATTGTCCCATTCCTCACGGCAAACCAGAACTTCTCCCGTTGTCGTTTGCACGAGGCATATGTTCCGTATCGATAGTAGTTCTTTATCTGCCCTCCCAATGCAAAACACCCAAATAACTCATCTAGCGCAGTCACGATCGATATGGTAGTTGGGAACTCTGAAACCTTGTCTTGTTGTATAGCTCGAGTTATCTGCTGTCTTCTGGCCTGTATATCTTCCGGTGAATCCTGGAATAGACTCCACAACTGTTTCAACTCCTCCTCCTCACTCAGTTCTCCATTGGTCATAGTTTAACAGTTCTAGTTCTTATAGAGTGTAGATTTTTCACTCTACTCCCAGTCGCACTAAACCTCTGGCTAAAGTTTGTACGAAGTCGCACTAAAATTTTTGACTAGCAATTTTCACCGCTTACCTGCAGGTTTCCAACGGTACAAATTTTTCAATTGTAAAGAACCAACGATTCACCAGAAGCAGGTGGCCCAGGATGTTTGGTATAGGTACTAGATTGAAGGACAGCATGCTACACGGCAGCCATATACTAGGGTGGGTACGCCAGGCCTCGACGATCGGATTTTTGAGACCTAATCCTGGTGCGGTAGTGTCATATAAACGTTTGGGTCGAGGTCCAGCCTCAGGCAAAGGTAAAACCTCGGGAAGAGGTCAGAAAGGGCAGAAGGCGAGAGGGAAGGTACCCCATTGGTTGGAAGGTGGTCAGACTCCATTTTACAAAAGATTTCCTATCATTGGGTTCAAAAGGCCGCATAGAAGAGTGTACAGCGACTTGAACTTGGAAAGAATCCAGCAGTTCTGGAACGACGACAGAATACCATTGAAGGCGGGGGAAACCTTGACCATAAAGGTCATGAAAGACTGCGGATTGGTCACAGGAACCATTCGAGATGGGGTCAAGATCTTGGGTAATGGTAAGGAATCTTACACCGTTCCTTTGAATATTGAAGCGTCGAGAGCGTCTGAATCAGTGATTGAAACCATTGAAAAATTGGACCACAAATTCACGGCAATCTACTTCACTAAACTAAGTTTAAATGCTCACATCAAACCCGAAGAGTTCTTGTTGAAGAAGGGCTACGTCCCCTTGCCAGCAAGACCCACCCACAGAAGAGACATCGAATACTACTCCAATCCAGACAAGAGAGGCTACTTGTTACAAGACACTTCGTTATTGTTGGATTACGTACAAGACGAAATATCGATCAAAAAATCGAGCAAAAAATCAGCCTTGGAATCGCAGTTGGAAACCGCCGCTGATAAACCGTATAATGAATTCAATGAAGCCAGGGTTATCTCCGTGAGCGATTTGAAACGATAGGTGGTGTTTTAGGTGTGCATGTATTCATTCTTGTAAATACAAAAAGATAATAATTAATCGTAGTGATGAAATATTCTTAGTTCTCAATGCGGGACTTCGAAGGTGGAAATTGAGCCGGCCATGTCTTCAGTTGATGTCGATGAATATCTCCAACAATTTTTCAATGGTTTCCTGTAGTTCGGTCACAGTAATGGGATGATCAGGTTGATTGAATGTATAATTGTGTTTTCTCAACGAGAACAAGGTCGACTTATACGTCATTTGATATATTTCCTTGATGGTGAGTTTATCATTCACCGAATGATTCAAATTGGTCGACAAACCTCTAATCCTTAAACCAGAGAGTATGATCTTGGAAATGGCCAGGTTTACTTGCTTCTGGTTCGACAACACCGACAGATCCTTTGGTTGCGTTTGCTGCTCCACAAACGGGTTCACCACATTTCGCCTCTCCGAGATCTTATCGAAGACCTTGGTGTTTGAGACTTTGGCCACTCGTTTGCGATCAGGTGGGAATTTTCGTTCCAAGTACGCATCGATATCATCCAAAATCGTCAAATCAATCACCATACACCTCATTTGTTGCTCAAAATAAAAAACCAAGTACCCATGTTGAGACTCATATAATATTCCCACATTTTCATTCACTTTCAAAGCTACCATCATTAAATGCTCCTTAAACCACGCCTCTGTTTTTTCATTACTGCTAAACACGTTCAAACAGACATATTTCATCAAGTACAATGGTATGGCTCGATAGTTCACGTATTGGCCCAACCTCTTCATGTCACCTTCAAACACCAATTCTTCGCCATTTTCGCCCCAAATTTCAACTTCAGTAACCTCAGAAGCATCGTCATATAGCGATACACTCGTTAGCCTGTGCATATACCTCCATCTGCCTCTGCAAAGCCAAACACCAGAAGAAATCCCAAAACCAACGATTCAAAATGCAGGCCTCGACTGCGAATTTTATGATGAGGAATTGATAAGATCTTGACAGGTATAAAACATCAGAATGAGTGTCGCTACTCGAGTGTACTCGGTGGCCAGGGTGTACTCCGATGTCAACCAAAACAAGCCTGCTGAGTACTGGGACTACGAAAACCACAAGATATCGTGGGGGAACATAAAAAACTACGAGATCATCTCCAAAATCGGGCGAGGTAAATACTCAGAAGTGTTTCAAGGGGTGAATGTATTGAATGATGAGCCGTGTGTGGTGAAGGTGTTGAAACCGGTAAAGGTGAAGAAGATCTATCGAGAGGTGAAGATCTTACAAAACTTGACTGGAGGACCCAATGTTATTGGTTTGTTGGATATTGTACGAGACGAACAATCAAAAATACCGGCGCTAATATTCGAAAAGATCAACAATGTTGATTTTAGAGTGTTATACCCGAAATTCACTATAAGTGATATCCAGTATTATTTTACACAATTGTTAATAGCGTTGGACTACTCGCACTCAATGGGAGTGATTCACCGAGATGTGAAACCACAAAATATTATGATCGATCCGTTGACAAAGAAGTTGCGTTTGATCGATTGGGGGTTAGCGGAATTCTACCACATGGGCATGGATTACAATGTTAGGGTTGCATCGAGATACCACAAAGGACCGGAACTATTGATCAATTTGCAACAATACGACTACTCGCTTGATTTGTGGTCTGTGGGGTGTATGTTGGCGGCGATAATATTCAAGAAAGAGCCATTTTTCAGAGGTGACTCCAACATAGATCAATTGGTTCAGATCTCAAAAGTTTTGGGTACCGAAAACTTGATGAAGTATGTTAATAAATATGGTCTAACCTTATCACTGGAGTATGATGGCGTTTTAGGCTCTCATCCAAGAAAATCTTGGAAAGCATTTGTGAATAAAGATAACCAACATTTGATCAACGATGAAATTTTGGATCTCATTGACAAATTGTTAACGTACGACCACCAGTTGAGACCAACTGCCAAGGAAGCAATGAATCATCCATTTTTCAAAATCTGATCTGCCACAATCTGTTGGTAACCTAGCCACTTAATACGTCATTATTTTCAGTCTCGTTCTACATGCAAGTGTATACTAAAAGCTTTCAGCTACAAGGTTCGCTTCACGATAAGTGGATCCATATCTTCTTCAATGTGCTTGATAGCGAGTTACTGAAAAAACATATAGCTGTAGTTCATTTATGTGAAATACTAATTAATACATACAAGTTTTATGATGAATTGAATTGGATGAGTAGCTTATATGGAAAATCCATTCTCAAGCTTATAAAGCAAGCTCCTTAAATCGTATGCCTTCAATGAAGACGAATTATTAATACTTTCATCAAAGAGTACATCGTCGTCATTACTCGACATTGACGATGTAGATGCAGAGCTGGACGTTAGCTTAAAATCCGAGTCATTTGACGATATGCTTTCTATATCTTCTGTTGGTATCATATCGATGAAGTCTTTTATCACTGGTTTCGAGAAGTTCAATGACTGTAATAGTTGCGTGAGTTCAAATTGTGATAATTTACTATTGTTTTTCAATAGAGTTGACTTGAACTGTTGAAACTTATCTGAGGTAATATTGGATATAATTGAAAGTTCTTTATGAGAGATTTGTTCGTCTAGTTGACCTATACTTTCAGGTTGAACGTTGATTGACAAAATCTCGTAATATCTATCCAACTTGTTGATTATGGCATACACTCGATCAATATCATCGAGACACGCCATAACCGTCAACTTCTTGGTTGAGTTGTTCTTATATTTGATTGTCGCCGACTCAAGAGTTTTGAAGATCTTATTCAAATCGATTGATTGCAAAGATGCAATAAATGGTTTCAAATGATCAATGATTTCATAGTCTAGATCTATCAACGTCGATATCTTATCTCGAATATTGTCGAGTTGTAGTATTGGTGAACTGGCAATATAACCCAAACCAATCTTTTTCAAATTAGTTTCAATCATAACAATAATGTCAACTAACTTGCTATAATCTGAGTAGAATAGCTGGGGTTTTACTCGCAATGTGTAAGTTTCATACATTGATAACATCTCCTCCAACTCATCGAGTTGCTTCACAATGGTGCTAAAAGAAACCAGAAATGTTTCAATATTAGCAACTTTCAAAGACGCAATCATCATGTTCAACTGGCGACTTGAATCCTCTATTACTAGTAAGTTAGTCAATTGAAAGATCGCAGAATTGATCTTATCAAAGAATTGTAATCCACTTATTTCGTATTCTTGTTTCAATTTGCGAGTTGAAACAATCAACTCCACTAGATCATCAAAAGTCTCGAACGATATTGTCACTTCAGAAGAAGCAGATGTGATTGAATATGGGGTAGATTGAACAACCGTTGGTGGTGATATCTCAAAAGATTTTAATTTGGAGGGCAGCGAAGACAAAATGGAGTCATCAGCCTCGAGCCGTGAACATCGGTCAATTGTGACGGGCTGTAATAGCGAAGGTGTAGCGGAAATCGGTGAATTATTTGGAAGACTCAACACAGAGAAACTCGGTGAATTGGGTAGTAGTTCAGGTACGGAGCTGCAATCATGGCTATCGATATGTGTCGCTCGTAAGAAATCTTCAACCCGCTCACACTCAATGGCGTCAACATGCGGCTCGGCAGTTTCAAACCCTGCTTCTTTCACCTCCTTCGTCAACTTTGTTGTGTCGTTTTCAGTTACCTCATCTTCTTGGATCAAACTACCATCGTTCAATTCAAAGAATTTGAATATTTCAATAAGAAAGGGCACGATACATTTCTCATCGGGAAATTCGTTATTGAAATCTTCACAGTCGATCAAGTCAGGTAAGTGCAATACTTCATGTAAATATTCCAACACTTCCTCGAGTTCGTCAAACTCGACATGCAAATCATACTTGTCAAAGATTGTATTGAATATCGATAACAAATTCCCAGCATCTATTGACCAGTCGACATTGAAATTATCAATCTTCAAATCCAAATCATTTAACCAGTTTAGCAATACCTGTTTCACTTTGACAAACGAGTTTTCAATGGTGTTGATCGAGAACAAGAACAATGACCATATGAATCCCAAAACCAATTTTTCGTTGCCATCGTAGATATCTTGAGCACAGACCAAGTTGCCGATATTAATATTCAAGATCAAATCGACAAATTTCAAGTAGTCGTTCAAGTTTTCCAATTTCTGGATTTTGAATTTAGGGTTGGGGTACAATGGGGTAACGAAAAACTTGCCATTGGTTTCAAAGATGATTTGGTTGGTGATCAGAGTCAACACAAGGCCCGAATGGAGGTCCAGACTCAAATTCGTTACTGGTGCTAATTGGGCCATTTTGGGTAGGTTTGGGTTTACCTTTGATATTGCCAATTTAGTATTGATCCATCGAATCATAGTTTTCTGCTGTAGCTGTACCCAATTGGGCACCTCAGCAGTCATTGTAAGTGAAGAAATTTAGCAAATGCAATGTGAAGCAATTGAAGAAAGCAGCTTCTCTTTAACTAATTACCAGACTAAGCAAGAATACTCAAAATTTTGATTAGTGTTACCTTATCCTCGACAACTAAAGCAAATGAACTATAATCAAACAAAATCAATTCTCTTGTAGCAAAATATAACGTTTGTCAACTCAATCTTTTCTAATTCAAACTTGATGCGTTGAATAATACTTTCTGTTCCGACAAATGTGAAACAACTTGTAGACACTTTCTCAATTCAAGTGTCAGTCACGAAACCAGTTCTGTAAACTAACTCAGTCAAAGTATCAACACCAATTGATATTAAAAAGCGATAAGTTCTTCCGCTTTTACCTTGTATCCTTGAACCAATGCAATGTCACTTAATCCAGCGAAAACCAACGCAAAACAAGTAAACCAAGCTGTTTATGGGTGGTATAGGTAAACAGAATAGTATATCCTCTTGGTAAATAAACAAGCTGTCAGTTTACGTGTAGTCTATCCTCAAGTAATTACGGCTCGATTGGGACAAATATTAGTCGTGATTATTTTCTACAGCCTGCCTTTTTCCAAATGGTAGCTCCTTTCATGTTAAAAACCAACTTTAGCAGGCGGACAGGTTTGCCGAAGCGCTAGGGGTTCAGGCGGGTGAAGCAAGTGGTGTTGAATAGAGTCAATATATGGTTAGGATACATATCAGTCACAACAGCTCTCTCATATTCGCACGCACACACCGTTTTCTGACTCCCCAAAGGTTAAGGGAGATATTTACTGGCGCAAGTTATTTTCTCATGTTTGTAATATAACAATGTAGCCGAAGATTCATCCATTCAGGCAATCAACGGACTGTTTAGTGAAAAGTAGGATGAGGTATACAACGCGTGGTCGTGTAGCTACATTCTACGACTTCAATTGCTATTGGAAGTTCAGTACAAAAGATCATCTGGAGAACAAGACCGCCATTGTATTCGCGGTAGTTGATTGAGGCTTTGTAGAAGTAACTAAAGTGGAATTAATATGAAGTGTTGAAGCACACGTCATTGATACCACACAACGTGATAGTAGTAGAGTTTCATTATCAGATGAGGTCTCAGCAAGTGGTCAGTTAGCCAATTTTGATTTGGCGGTGCCAATTTTATTTCAATTATCAATGTTGATGGAACTTTGTGTGGCATTAGAAAGTTTCACAGGCTATCTAACTCTTGTACAATGTTGATGACTGATGGGGCAAACAAGAAATACCCCATACCAACCGGTAGCGCTATACACAACTTGTTTTTGCCACCACACGACTCTTCAGTTTTGGGTGCAAAAAATTAAATTGGCATACGATAAAGGTGAAATAAACCTATACTATGAATGAACCGTTGACGTCAACTGTGAGACCGCCCACCGATGCGTTGATTACAGTGAGGATTATCAAGTCGTTTCCTTACAGAAATGTCAAGAATTATGTGGTCAACAATATCAACTTGAAAGCAGTCACCCCAAAACAATTGCTAGCGCAAATCATCGACACCATTAACACCCAAGGGGCACTTCGCCCCTATAGAAATGTGACCTACGACGCACTTAAAATATACTCGACTCCGCATGGCACCAAATCAATGAACTTGATCATCAACTTGCACGAGCCGGAAAAAGTATTGACAACCCACGAGAAGCAGGACGTTTCGCTCTGGGACTTGGGGATCACCAACGAATCGGAAATCAGCTGCTTCAATTGGCAAGACTACACCCAGTTTGAACTAAACCCCGAGGAGAAATGGTAGGGGAGAATGCGTATCCTCTTATGGGGGTAGTTTACAAAGAACCGCAGGGTAAACTTATGGGTATCGAATACTAGCGCAGTGTTGGCGACTGACATGGGTTCACATGGGTGTGTAAACCAACCAATGCCATTCGATTGCAATTGATGTTGTGGCTAACTTTGGCAGTTGCTAGGCAATAGGATGTCAGTTAGATTAGTAATGAGCTGAAGTGACTATGCTTATATTTACTTTAGTATATACGTAAATAAATCTTGACAGCAGCGTTCGCTGTTTCTAAACTCAATAGTTCAGTATTGTGGGTTGTATCATTCTTTGTACACGTCATTATGTTCTACTCGTTTGTGCAATAGACTTGATAGCTCAAAATCGATGATCCCAATTGTTTTGGTGTTGAGATGGCGTTAATCGCCAAGGAGCTGTTAGGTGCCACCTCGTATTCCCTGAATAACTTCACAGTGTCCTATTTCCCGTTGATTGATTCAATGGGCTTGGCTGGACATAAACCTTGCTTCTAAGTAGGCATTTCGAGTCTAATGACGGTGCACTTTGGTTCGGTGCTGGTGCTAGACTCATACCCTCTTTGGAGATTTCACCCCCCATTGTCGGCGCCAACAGGCTAAACTTGATTGGTATCTGCTGATAATTGTCTTATGAGTTTGACTGTTGCTCTCAGGTACCGAGGTACTCTGGCACTTTGCTCTCTGAAGCTTTATGTTTCTTGGGCTCTTATCTAAGCCTCTATGTTTTTCTGGCTCTGTGCTCTGTTTGTATATCACTCTGGCTCTGCGCTCTGGGTTTATATTTCTCCGGCACTCATAGGCTGTGTTTGTGTAGCACACCTGCAAACCTTTTGCATCTTTGCTATATCTGATACAAGATCCTTCCCCATAAACGTGTTGCAACTTGCTATTCCAGTCCCATCCCAGCTAGTTCAAGTACCACTATCACCAAATCTTGTAACAAACTGAGTCCAGTCTTCATGTGTCATTTCTATATTATGTCACTCCTACTAGCACGTCGTTCCCTCTCCAGTAGACCATCAACACCTTCCAGCGGCGTTTGATGGTGACGATCAACCAGATGACGAGGAAGGAGAAGATACCAAAGTAGAGGGCCAATACCACCAAGGCCAAGACCAAGCGCACGAATGCGTAGGCGACGTCGCCTATGAACAAGATGAGGAGCGCCACCAAGTTGAACTCTAGCGAATCATCGTTGATGATGTTGGTAGTGAATACTGGTAGGTAGTTGTTGGGGTTGATGATAAGGACCAAAGGGTAGTTGAGGACAAAGTTGAGGTATAGGTCGTTGTATATGTTTCTAGCAATAGTGTGGAGGACGTGGTAGTTCATGGTGGGCCAACATGCCTTGGGAGAAAGCGAGCTTGATATCGGTGGGTTAAACAATGGAAGAATGAATTGCACAAGAAAAACAATTAAGAAAACAAAAATAGATCAATTCACATACAAACAACTACCATTATCTATTACTTTATTCTACACTACAATCTCTCTACTCATTGTATATTAACATCAATCTTACCCATGTCTTATACAAAATGTCTCCTGCTACCTCCATGATAAAATGTCGTGATATCAGAAATGTCGCTGTCATTGTTGTCGTGTATTATTGACATATTCACGTGACAATGTCTCATTCATCATCCCAGCCAATAAAACCGTCGATTTTATAAGTAAATTTATCTCTTGGTTGTCTGCAGGAACTAACACCCAACCACCAACCATCAACACTACAATAAATCTGAAAAAAAACTTGCACCATACAACAATTGGACTACACCACCGCACATCATGTTTTCCAGGGCTATTGCTTCCAAGGTGTTGGCCAGCACAGTCGCCATGGCAGGCGCTGGCTCTTCCTACCTCTTGTACCAAGATTCCAAGTCGGCTTCGGCCATGACCGCCGCAGAACACGGGTTGCACCCTCCTGCCTTTGGCTGGTCCCACAACGGCATGTTTGAAACCTTCGACCATGCATCGATCAGAAGAGGTTTCCAAGTCTACAAAGAAGTGTGCGCCGCGTGCCACTCGTTAGACAGAATCGCCTGGAGAAACTTGGTGGCCGTGTCCCACACCACCTCAGAAGCCAAGGCATTCGCCGAAGAGTTGGAATACGACGACGAACCCGATGACGAAGGGAACCCCAGAAAAAGACCCGGTAAGTTGGCCGACTACTTGCCTGCACCATATGAGAATGAAGAAGCAGCCAGAGCCGCCAACCAGGGGGCATTGCCTCCAGACTTATCCCTTATCGTCAAAGCCAGACATGGAGGATGCGACTACATCTTCTCGCTCTTGACAGGTTACCCCGACGACCCACCCGCAGGCGTGGTGTTGCCCCCAGGCTCCAACTACAACCCGTACTTCCCCGGAGGATCCATTGCCATGGGCCGTGTCTTGTTCGACGACTTGGTCGAGTACGAAGACGGTACCCCTGCCACGACCTCACAAATGGCCAAAGACGTCACCACATTCTTGAACTGGGCGGCCGAACCCGAACACGATACCAGAAAATTATGGGGGTTGAAGGCAATTATAATCGTCAGTTCGCTCTACTTGGTGAGTATCTGGGTCAAACGTTTCAAATGGCAACCCATCAAAAATAGAAAATTCCGTTTCGACCCGCCAAAAAAGAAGTAAGATCAATACAATGAACAACCGGGGCCTGAAAAACCGGTAAACACTTCTCCACCATTCAATGAAATACCGTGGATCACTCATTAGACTGTGATCCTTGGGTTTGTCATTGATTTGCATAATTCACCCCTCGAATTTTACATTCAGTAATAATAGCCATTATTGTTATCCCATTTATACGTCAGTATGTTATAATAAAATATTATGTACACCAGTGAAAGTGGACCAAGTACACGTAGGTCATATAGGAAAATGGGTGGAAAGTACACTAGAGATGGCATTCGAAGTATAGATTTGAAAACGTTACAACTTACTCTTGTTATAATGAGCAGAGTACAAGCGACGGTTCTAAGAATATGTACAAATCACAGTGTACAGTGCGAGTTTGCTAGGGATTAACCAGAAATGTTTATTGATCGTAGTTCACGTAGCATAATTCTGAAATGTGTACGAAGTGCCGAGAATATAGTGTGCGAAGTACCCTTAAACTTCAAATCCTCAACGAAGGACACAGCTGATCAAAGTACACATGGTGCAATAACACCAAACTAGTAAACATGGTAAGGACCAATTACATAGTAGAAAAAAATCACATCGTGGAAGACTACTGGATTGTGAACCAAAACACTTTTTTCAGTGGTCTCATTCTAGTACACAATTTGTATTCGGAAATAGTTTACCTACTACACATTGAGGACTCAGTCAACACTTTGCGACTCAACAAACCATATCATTCTTAACACGTTTTCACTCAGTCTGTGATGCCAATTGGTTGCCTTTCGATTGGTCAAAATCGTTTGCAAATTGTAATTGCAATGAGCAAGCTCAGAGTTAGTACATACTTCCACTCGAGTTCATAGTTGTTGGTTATCCCGGACACTGGTAGATTAATTGTTTAAATTCACTGATTTTGTCAATTAGAAGTACGGCAAATTTCAAGGATAACCGCTGTTCAATAAACACCGCAAATCAACCTGTACTGGGTTCCTTCACAAAGCTACAATATGCACTGATCTTGTTGTTACGACCATCCACTGTAGCGTGATCAAGTGAACTGCGTAGTACACATAGTGTCGGACCATCCATTTTATACTCACACTTGCGCTACGTCGATCGTGTGCTCATGAAAATTATCGTATTGGTGTATCGCTGGAAATTCGGCTTAGATCGCCCATTGGCCGAATGCTATGATCAAATGAATAAACGTGTTAACCGTGTTGTTTTCAGCTCAGCGCCACTCATTAAAGATACTATATCCTTCGCCGAAGCTTCTCCTTTAGTCAGTGTCTTCTCATTGTCAATCCCCGGAGCCACACGCAATAATTGATCCAGAGTTTATCCAGAATTTTCAACGTGCTCGGCGAACTTTCGTTGAAATTTTATTTTTGACCCCTCAGGTAAATTTTTTAAAGCAAACAAATCCATCTCTTTCTTAAATACGACGATGCTGAAGAACGACCAGGTGCTACACGTGTCTAACAACTCGTCAAACATACTGGTGAACAGCGGGAACGAGCTCATCAACAAACCCGCCAGCGGGTCGAGCTCAGACATTGCGCACCAATCGGAGTATGAACTCAACAACTCTCGTCCCACCAGGATCGTAATCATATTGGCGTTGTCAGCTTCGATCTCGGGGTTCATGTTTGGTTACGACACCGGGTACATCTCGTCTGCTTTGGTGCAGATAGGTACCGATTTGTCTAACAAAATCTTAACCAACGGCGAAAAGGAGTTGATCACATCGGCGACCAGTTTGGGAGCGTTGATAGGAGCTATCATTGGAGGTTTACTAGCAAACCTCTTGGGACGGAGAGTGGTGTTGTTGGGATCGAACGTCATCTTTGTCGTGGGGACAATCATCCAATTGGTTGCTAAACACGTCTGGACCATGATCATTGGAAGATTTGTTCTTGGTTGGGGTGTGGGCTGTGCATCGTTGATAGCGCCATTAATGTTATCAGAGTTAGCACCCGCCAAGTATCGTGGACGCTTGATTGTGGTGAATGGGTTATTCATCACCGGAGGTCAGCTCATTGCTTACTTTATTAATTGGGGGTTAACCAGAGTAGCGCATGGATGGAGAGTATCAGTGGGATTATGTATGGTCCCAGCAGTGGTACAATTTGTCTTGTTCTACTTTTTGCCTGATACGCCTCGATTCTACGTCATGAATGGTAACATTACCAAAGCCAAGGAGGTCTTAAATAAAATCAATAACTACCCATCACTGAGTTATATCAATACTATCATTGACGATATGATCAAATCAAACTCCCAGGTTCCTGGAGAAACGCCAATTCAAAAAATTGTCAACTCGATCAAATTGATTCATCGCGTTCCAGCAAATTTTAGAGCCTTGATTTTAGCATGTGGATTACAAGGTATACAACAGTTTACAGGTTTCAACTCGTTGATGTACTTTTCAGCAACCATATTTGAAGTTTTGGGCTTTCACAACCCCACGGCGGTGTCGATCATTATTGCCGCTACCAACTTTGTATTTACATGCATTGCAATGTCAATCATCGATAAAGTTGGTAGAAGACGAATTTTGTTGATCTGTATCCCGTGCATGTGTATCTCCATGATTGTATGTGCTATCGCATTCCATTACGTCGACATATCGTTTGGGAGTGATGCTGTGATTGTGCAGCCCGAAGCAATTAGTGGTTGGGGAATCGTGATAATCATTTCGATGGTAGCGTTTGTTGCCTCGTATGCGTGTGGTATTGGTACTGTCGCCTGGACTGGGGTCGAATTGTTTTCCGATGTCAATGTGCGAAGTGTGGGTGCCATGTATGCTGCGGGTACAAATTGGGCCGGTTCGTTGACTATTGCATCGACATTTTTGACCATGTTGGAAAGAATCACCCCCACGGGTACATTCTCATTCTTTGCTGGATTATGTTTTGTTTCATTCCTTTTCATTTACTTCTTGTATCCAGAAGTTGTCGGGTTAGAACTTGAAGAAACAAGTTCGTTGTTGACCGATGGATTCAATGTGAAGATGGCCAAACAAATATCCAAACAGCGGAAAACACATCTGAAATACTCGTCGGGAGTATAAAATGGAGCATCGGGCATTTGTCAGTGTCACAGAGACTGATCAGGTTTATATGGGGGTTTGTACACTAGCATTAGAATAATAATAACAATTATTAGTAAGGTTTTCCAGACGTACGCACTTCAAAGTGGTTAGAACATCACCAGTGACAAGATTTTGATCTGGAGTAGGTATTCAATCGGATCAGAAAGTTTCGGTGACTACCGGCGATGTAAACCCCTCATCTCAGATCGCTAATCTGGTCAGAGCAGGCATCGTGTCATGTTTGTGCATGCGCTTGCTTGGTACTTTATCTCCTGGTGGAGTAGAGAACAATTTCTACTTATGGTGAAAAATGAGGTGCAACCAAACTTCAATGTCAGGTTGCATAAGCATGAGCGGGTGGAACGCCATCACAGCATTCATAGCAAGAGCCGAACGAGTGTAGAATCACAGTGAATTATTTCCTAGCAACAGTTGCTTAACCAATGTTACTCGGAGTGGCAGGTGCTAGATAGTCAGATTGGAACCATTCCGAGGTGTTGAGAATGAAAAATTAATCATCTTTGAGCGTCAGATTCGCCTCGGAAAGCATCGCTTTTAACCATGGTTGATATAATACTCCCCATTGTGTAAAAGGTGGGGTTCGGCACATGAACGAAGCATCATCTGTTAACTCCTACGATGGTGACAGGGTTCGAAGAAGCCATATCATGTCCTATGTAGTAGCGCTTGCTCATGTTGGTCATATCTTGTGTTCCTTGATACATTCGGATGTGATTACGAGATCTACTGTGGTTGTACCTCGGTTGGTTCCAGTTGTTCACACAACAGCAAACCCGAGAACAAAGTGAAAGTACAAACACACTACTTGTCGTTGTTTCTCATTCTCAGACTACTACATCTGGGACTGGATAAGCTTTGGTGACCTAGTATAAACTTTGGGTGCAAAAAAAATTTTGCGACGAGTGTATCGTGTCGTGAAAATGTTTTACTAATTCAACAGGGTCTAGCAAATAATACAAGTACGGTAAGCCAGCCTGTTGCTTCAGTTCATTGGTGTTTGTACTCATTTTATACCGCTTACATCTGATGTAAAAGTTCAAAATGAGAAATGGAGTATGTGCGTGAAGTGACAAGATGCAACCAACTATAATACATAAGTAACCAATCACTCATGGAAACATCTTTTCAATTTCTGTTGTCATTGGTTTCTTCCTGATTAAAAGTTTTGCTTTCTGGTTATCTTCTGATGGGTCGTGCGCAGACTCGGTTTTCTAAACATCAAAACCAACTAAACCAATTTTCAATGAATACCAACTGATACGCCTCTGTCCCACAACCAACGATTCTTCCTTATGCTATGTCTCAACTAGAATCTTTCAAACCAAGAGAGCGAAAGCTCCAACTAACCACAGAGTCAGGATTTCGAGATATGAGCAAGATCGACGATTACCAAGTTATTCAAAAGTTGGGCCAAGGGACATTTGGAGTGGTGCAAAAAGCCACTAGCAAGAAAACTGGGAAATTGGTGGCATTGAAACAACTATTGAATCATTCTGCCAAAGAAGGGTTCCCCATAACTGCAATGCGAGAAATAACCATCTTGAAGCAATTGAATCACAATAATATTTTAAAAATTATCGATATGATATACGAACCGCCCCAAATCTCAAACCCAGCCGATTTGGTTACCCATCGAGGTTGTTTCTACACCGTAAGTGACTACATGGCCTCGGACTTGGTGGGGCTATTGGAGAATCCCAATATAAAGCTAGAACTACTGCATATTAAATGCTTTATGAATCAACTTTTATTGGGAGTGCAATACATTCATGACAACCACTTTTTGCACCGTGACATCAAGGCAGCTAACATCTTGATTGACTCTCGAGGAGTATTGCAAATCGCCGATTTCGGGTTGGCGAGATCGTATCATGGTACACCACCAACTTTGGGAAATGGACCTGGAGGTGGCGAGCGAGCATACACTGGTTTGGTTGTTACCAGATGGTATAGGCCACCTGAGCTTTTGCTCGGTGAGCGAAAATATACCACAGCAGTAGATATGTGGGGCGTTGGCTGCGTTTTCGCTGAACTCTTCACTAAAAAACCAATCTTGGTGGGTAAATCTGACGCCCATCAAGCACAATTGGTCTTTTCATTAGTGGGATCCCCCAATGATTGGTCACACGCATCGACCCTTCCCAACAAAAACGACTTCAGCGTGGGGTTAACGTGTAAGCGAACCTTGGAATCACGATTCAAATTGTTGATGCCCAAAGATGGAATTGATCTTTTGAGTGGATTGTTAGCTTTGGATCCTTACAAGAGAATGAATGCATTGGACGCTTTGAACCACGAGTTTTTCACCACTGAACCATTACCAATGAAGCCTCATCAATTGCCAAAGTTCGAGGAAAGTCACGAAATTGATAAAGAGAAATTCAAGAAATTGAAAGAGCATTCAAGACAGGAGAATGGATACAACAATACCAACAACGGCGGGTATAATGATTATGGCACCAATGGCCATAATGGGTTCTACAAAAATCAACCGCACACAAATCCGAAGGGTATAAGGATCCCAACTCAACCTAAAAACGATGGAAGGCACGACGTTTATATTCCTAAAAACAAGAGCCACTTAAACATTCACGATAGTGGTTACTCAAGGGCTGTTGACTCGTATACCCCCAAGAAATATCCACGAGAAATCTCAAAGGCAGTGGAAGGCGAAAAGGTTACCGAATATACAAGCATACGCAACAAACATTCAGCTGCTGACAAGGTATCAGAATATACCAGTACAAGAGCAGTGTTTGAAAAAGTTTCGCAATCCCCAGGCGCTTCACACACAAACATCAAGTCAACAACACCAATAGCGGAGAGACCCACGGAGTACTCTGGTATACGAAACCGATCCCGATCTCCATCATCAACTGTCAACACCTTTAACAAAATCAATCCACCCACACCACCAACGAAGCCATTATTCACTACCAACCCGGTGAAACCTATGGTTTTGAAAGAGGCTTCTAAGGCGCCTCCAGGAATATTCATGACTCAAAAGAGGAAAGCACCTCTTTTGAAATCAGTATCAAGTAAGAAGCGGAAAACTTTTGTTGACGATAACGACAGTGAATTGAGTGATGCTGGGGACATAAACACCAAAGATGAAGAAGAGACTCTAGAGAAATTTCTTGACACCGAGAACTTTCGAAAAGAAAGTGAATTCAGAAAAGTAGCGAACGAGAGGGTTCGATTCAACAAGAGTAGCCAAAACTTGACTAATAATTAACCACACAAGTGTAACACAAAGTCAAGAACTCAAACATTGCATGTACTGTACATATATAATGTATATACCAGATATATATTATAGTTTTGGCTGATAGAGCCAAAGCCAAAAAGACTAGCTGGATCTAGAGAAGCATATTATAGACTAATACACATACAATCCTTACTAAATTAGCGCACCATCTAGTTGTTGCATTGTTCAATTTCAGTTGGGTTGTCATGAGGCCGGACATGTCGCTAATAAGAATTTTAGTAATTACGACGCTGCATATGAACAACACGCTATCCATATAAATCTTAATCTATCCCGTGCTATCGCAGATATACCTTGGATCTGTTCTTCCTTCAGTGTTTTCGACTGCAAATTTTCGAGTTACACAAATCGTTTTAGGAAGTTGAGGAATACGACACGCCGATGAGTCCGTCAGAGTCGTGCCAAACGGATACTGAAGATGGCAGGTTAATGGAACAGTTCGCAATTGAGGAAGGCGATGAGGTCAATACTACTTGTTTGTGTTTGCAAGCTTGGTTAGGAGGCTTCTTGGGGATCGTTGTTTGTTTGATTTTAGGGGTTGTCGCGTTCATGGTAGTATATACGATCGAGCATGATTTGTGGGTTCCATACAAACATTATTGGACAGGAGTGCTATCAATAATAGCGAGTGTGTTAATATCGATAATGGCATTAAAGATTGTCAAGCTAAATAAACGGAAATCAAGATGGAATCAAAGAATAATGAATATTCTCGGACAACAACAGGCGATGGAACAAGATTCCAAACAAGGCATGATGAACTATTGGGGACACTTGGTATTGTTCATTTTGCCATTTTTGTTCACCTTGCGTGAAGGAATGGAGATGATTGTGCTATTGGTGGGAATCGGGATCAGTATCAATGTATCGAATTTATCAATCATTTACTGGTTGAGTGTGTTCATGTTTGTTGGTGTTAGTGGTGGAGTCCTAGTCTATAAATCTAAAAACTCGTTAACTATAGAAAGCTATTCAGTCGTGACTTCGAGTTTACTTCACCTAATTGGTAGCGGTTTGTTTAGTAGAGGTGTTGGCAATATCGAATTGCAAGGGTTTATCGACAAATGTAACGCGATCGATGGCTCAGAAACAGGGCATTCTCCAGCTACTTACGATGTGATGGCTAACGTTTGGCATGTGAACTGTTGTCGAGGCGATTCAAAGGACGATGGCAAACTCTGGCTCCTATTTCGATCGATATTGGGATGGAACAATTCTGCCACCTACCAAACGATCAGCAGTTATATTTTGTATTGGTTGGTCGCAATCACAATCATGCAAATGTTCCAATTCGAAGAGAAGAATGGGTATTTCCCCATCGTCCCTACAAAATATCAGCAAACACGTATAAGAAATAGATTGAAGGAGTTATAAACCCTGTTTCCACCTGGCGACAAACCAGGGTGTGGCATGTAGCGTGGGATATATAACCAATGAAAGCCCGGATAATAAAAATATTAGGGTGTTTCGAGTTGGAATGAGTTGAATAGAATTATAGCATTTCGCTAGATACTCATAAATGATGACGTGCATGACGTAGACCAAGTTTAACTCTATAAGCTTCTCCTTCTCTTGCACCAAAGTTTTAAATACCATTCCACATTCTCCCACGTCTTCTAGAACTAGCTCGTTCGAACAAAGTATTATAGTAAATCAGACCAGATTTAATCAAACATTCCATCGACAGAACCACCGAGATATAGCTTCAAGCTGTCCTTGGTAGCCGGCAATATCTTACAGTTGACTAATGTTTCGTCCTGATGTTTAGCCATCGCATCGTATGCTTGAAACCGATGGCACCCACCAAAGGCAAAATAGTAGCTCTTGCCGCCTTCTCGAACTTTGAACACGTCAATTGCTGGCAATTCGCCTGCAACTATATCTTGCACCTTGCAAGTCTGTGATTCCATCGGAACTCCTCTCAACGTCAGCACCATAGACTCGATCTTTTGGTTATCCAACACCGGCGGGATTGGTCTTCTGATTGCGCCTAATGGAATGTACTCCTCCCTCAACAACGCCGTTTGCATAGACATCCTACTCTAAAACCTTGTTTATACGTCAAACCTTCTCCCTATAAATCAAACTCCAGCACTGTAGGTACCAGAGTCGGTGCTACCAGAAATCAGTTCCGATGCCCAAATTGGGTAAAATCGCTAACGTATATTCAAATCTAGACTGGGACAAAACCTTATAACAAGTACTTCTGATGCTGGTACCTTGTTTTAGTTGGTGAAGACGTTGCTGTATCGCGGGCTATCCCCCGGAAGTTAAATCTCGCGTAAAGTTTCTTGGACCATGGTTATTCAGAAAAGGTCAATGAGGTATCTAGCGAGTGCCTACTCAGCTTGAGTCTACGAGGCTTATCTCGAGAAATGCAGCCCAATTTTCGCTTGGTGCCTGGTTGTGGTACGATTGTCGAGTATTTTAGTGCTGATGAAGAATTTAGACAGGTATGCATCATCAGGCGCAATAATTGTTCCAAACTATCGTATACTTTAACAAAATAACTCGAAAAAAAAAATACTGAAGCCAGGATCGATAGTGGATGAACATTTATAAGTGACAGGAGTACTTGCAACTATCTTTTGAGCCACTGTGATTGTTCAACAAGTTATAAAGCCCGAAATCACGATACCAATTACCATTGCAAAAGAAACCTGATTTTGATGATTATTCAGACATATGGCTAACCGAAAACGAGCTTCAACTACGTTGAACCTATACACTCCAAAACCAATACAAAGACGAACAAGAACCGGCTGCTTGACATGCCGCAAAAGGAGGATCAAATGTGATGAACAAAAACCAGATTGTTTTAAATGTCAAAGATCTAAAAAACTTTGTATTTGGAATACTGACAAACCGAATACTGCTAGTTCAACTAATCAACCTCTGTCAAGCATTCAACACGAGTGCACGAGCAAGAGCCAAACAACATGCACGGAACAGATTGTAATTGACAATAGTTGTCCCCAGCTTGTTGATAGTGACGAAGCGAAAAGAGTGAGACTCGACAGCGTTTCTCAACTACAACAGCAACCAGATGTGCTATCCAAACCTCAGCAAAGTGCTTATTCCAATAATATGTACCAGACAGGCGTGTACTCGATCGCGGATTTAATAACCAGCTCGAACTCAAGTCACAACTCTCCGAGATTTGACTCCAATGAGTACCTTCTATCTCATTACAATGAAGAGAATGACCAATTGAATCAAAGTGCAAATGCTTCGACAAGCAATGGCGAAAGTGATGCTGATCTGGAGAATAAATCTCGACGGTTCAACCCTCTGACGAGGATCTCGGTCCACGATCTCATAACAGGCTGACGAAATGTGTTTGAATGTATCAAACTTCGATCAATTATACCTTCACAATCATTGGACCTTCAATTCTTCTCATTGATAAAAAGTTATCCACAACGGAGTGGATTTCTCTACGGTTAATATTCGCTCATCTTAGTCATATCATTGCATTTTTTGTACATAGGTTTCCCAGTCAATGTCACCCATAAATTGTCGATTACAATTGCGTACTAGTTGAATAAATTTCTATCGTATACCTGTCTGTCCCTGTTCCGGCCTCCACGTCTTCAATTCTTATTAACACGAATTATGCGAGGCAGATTTGTACATGGTTTAAAACAAAAGTGATTAGATCTCATTTACACGAGCTACATTGTGTCGATATTTTGGGTGAGTCCATCAAAGTTTATTACTGTTTTCAATAGACCTGTAAGATTTGTAAAAATGACTAATATGTATAAACCGAGTTTAATCTTTATGTTTGTATTCAAGGAAACCTTAATCTATGGTTATGCAAAAATTGTTCCTAGTAGAACCAGGATGCAATTCCCGTTTGGGAGTCCTGATAACATTCGCCTTCCCACTCCAATCAAACAACCAGTAGGCAACCTTCTTTGCTTCATAATAGAATGACTGTTCGAAACCTAGATCTTTCATGATCTTCTCAAACATGTCGTTATCAAAATACCGGGAATTGGCGACACACGGTAAGGGCAACACCATGAACAATGCGCTGGTGACACTCGTACATGGCTTCTTCAAAAACTTGGTTATTTTGATCAACATCTCCCCACGTTCCTTTGGTGACGGGACAAAGTTCAACACCAAAGAACAAGATATAATATTAAACCTTTGTGAATCGTTTGTTGGCAAAGGCCTATCCATAAAGTTTTGTTGTAGGATTGATGGGCTTTGAGAATTTAGATCTATTCGTATGACTTCTGTAAAAAGTCCGCTTGTCGATATCATATTATTTGCACTCAAACATCCTATCTCTAGCGCATTCATTGACGTTGAATTGTGGTTGTATTTATCGGTGCTCAACCATTCAATTAATTTCTTTGATGAATCACCTCCCCGTTTCGAGTCTTGTCCTTGTGTAGAAGCCGACTGGTACGCATGTATGCCCCCTCTGATGTGCAATTCAGCGTCAATAATCGCTAATGTGTCAATCAACTCGTCTTGGGGTAGTTCGTCAATTCGGTATACCGCGTTCTCGGTTCGTTTGACTTGCTTCAAACTCAGCTCATACATAGTATTATACGCCTCTTGGAGTTTTTTGACTTCCTCAAACACCAGGCGGTAATTGTCCAACGTCAATCGCTGGTTGAATCGTCGTTGCAATCGACCCAAAATCGATGTTTTATATTTCTGCAAAACATGAAACCTCCGTATTAGCTGTCGACTTTGTTGAGGTTTCAAACTCTTTGGTGTTTTGGTTACACCCGTTATCGACTTGGACCCTTTCAACAAGCCAGATCGCTTTCGTTTGGAGACCATACTTCAGCTTTGACAATTCTATGTACAGTATGATTTTGCGATGAGCATTGAATTTGAAGTTGCAAATAGTCAGATCTGAAGCAAGGATTCCCAATGGCGGCAAAAGGAAAGCAGAAGAAGTCGAAGAAGTCGGTTGTGACGAAGGACACGAAGCCTAAGAGAACTCCTACGTTGAAACAAAAGAATGCAAAGGAATCGAAGGTTGTGAAAGCCACCAGTTTGCAATGGAAGAAGGTAGATATTCCTGACAATTTGGGTGATTACGAAGGGTTTTTTGGATTGGAGGAGTTGGACGATGTTGAAGTCAAAGTTGTCGACGGGAGAGCCGAATTCGTCACGAAAGAATGTGAAAACGATAAAGATAGTAATGAGATGGAAGTGGATATTAAAGAAGGCGATGAAAGCAGTACTGGAGAAGATAACGAAGATGAAGACGAGAAATTTACTGGGTTTGACGATGAAAACGAGGCAAATGATGTGAATATGGAATCAATTGAGGATGATATCAAACAAGCTATAAAACCTGGCAAGCTAAATTTGGAGGAAGAAACTGTCAAAGACTCGAACAAAGAGAATAAAAATTCCTATAAAAGTCTTTCCAATTTTCCATTACCAGAAGAAGTCCATTTACCAGAGTGGGATGAAGTGGCTACGAACATCCCGATAAGTAAATATACCTTGAATGGTTTGAAAACATTGAATTTTGACACACCCACCGAGATTCAGAAGCAGACTATCCCGTTAGCGATGCAAGGGAAAGATATAATTGGGAAAGCCACCACGGGTTCTGGGAAAACTTTGGCATATGGTATACCCATCATCGAACGTTATATCGCAACTTTAAAGAAGGAATCAGAAGCAGAAGCAGAATCGAAATCAGAAACAGCAACGATTAGATCTCCAACGGGGGTGATATTTTGTCCCACTCGAGAATTGGCTCACCAAGTTGTGGATCATTTGACTAATTTAGCAAAATTCTCGCCTTTGGTGCACAATGGTATTGTCAGCATAACCGGGGGTTTAGCAATTCAAAAACAAGAACGTTTACTAGCTCAAGGACCAGGTATACTTGTTTGTACACCTGGTCGATGTTTGGAGTTGTTGCAAAAAGATCCGGAATTGACGTTACGTGTCGCAAATACCGACATGATCATCTTGGATGAAGCAGATAGATTGTTACAAGATGGACATTTCGAAGAATTTGAGAAAATCATCGACATACTAAATAAAGCCAGACCAAAATCAAATAGCAAATCCTGGAAATGGCAGACATTGGTTTTCAGTGCAACGTTTGCCAAAGATCTATTCAGTAAATTGAATAATAACAATACTAAAAACAAAGTCATAGATAACGACTTGATGGACAATGAAGAAATTGTTAAGTTACTAAGCGAGAAATTGAAATTCAAAGACAAAAATCCCACTTTCATTGATGCCAATCCAAAAGAAGTGGTTGCAGGCAACGTTACTGAAGCGCTAGTAGAATGCGGTGCCTTGGAGAGAGATCTTTATTTGTATTACTTTTTACTCATGTACCCAGGCACAACTTTGGTCTTTGCAAATTCTATTGATTCTGTGAAACGATTAGTACCTTTCTTGAACAACTTGAAAATTCCAGCATTCTCAATCCATTCTTCTATGATACAAAGACAAAGATTGAGAGCTTTGGAAAAGTTCAGACAAGCCACCGAGAATAATGAAACCAGTGTTTTGATAGCCACTGACGTCGCTGCCAGAGGTTTGGATATACCGAATATCGATCATGTTGCCCATTACCATTTACCACGATCTGCCGACGTGTATATCCATCGATCAGGTAGAACTGCTAGAGCTGGAAACGAGGGTGTATCTGTGATGTTCTGTTCTCCTCAAGAAGCGTCTGGACCATTGCGGAAATTGCGAAGAGTTGTTGCGAATAACAAGGGCACAAGTGTGCACAGTGATGTCAAACTCTTACCAATTGAATTGGAGATTGTCTCAAAGATCAAAAAGAGAGCTACAATCTCTGCAAAATTGGCAGACGCAGCTGTTTCTACGACTTCCACGAAAAAGGAGGAAACCTGGGTCTCCCAAGCTGCCATGGATTTGGGAATTGATGAATTATCTGACGTTGAAGAGTTCGAAGACGATATGTTGAAAAAACAAAGGGTTCGTAAGGAGAAAAAGATGTTAACCAAGGAAGAGCAACAAAAGTTGCGTTTTGAGTTGAAAGAGTTGCTTGCATCTCAGATAAGAAAAAACACAAGAAGATCATATATCACAAGTGGTGTTGAGAATTTTGCTCACCAGATGACAACCGGAGAACATCACGACGCCGTCTTGGGTCAACCAAAAGTGAATGCCTTAGAAGAACTCAAGAAGGGAAAATCAGCAAAAGTGAACAAACCTGGAATCAACAAAAACGTCAAACTTCAGATGATTCAAAAGGCAAAGAAAGAGAAGAAGGACGTCAAGAGAAAGGAAAAGGATGCACGCAAAAAAGCCAAAGAGTTATAGAGCTGTATATATTCATCAAAACCAACACAAATAAATCTATAAAATCGTTATTACAATGAACTATATATCCATTTTGCTTCCATTAGCAAAAACAACAGAGACAATTTATTTGAAATTCAACCAAACTTATAATATAAACCAAGGGTACAAAAATACAGATTAATGAGAATGAAAAGCTTAATATGATCTAAGCATGCAATTTTGAATCCACTTAAATAAAGGAATCATCGTCATCAGAGTAATATTCGTCCTCGTCTGATTCATCAGCCAATTGTTCGAAATTCACTTTATATCTCAACATAGCACCGACACCACCAAACCCTTGACAAAACTGGGCACCTTCGGAAGATCTGTCACTAACAAATTCCAAATTTGCTCCGAAACTCTTGTAGTTTTCTGCCAACCATTCTAAGAAAAGCTCTTCTTTTACAATTTCCATCTCGGTACCGGTTTTTTTGTCCAACTGCCATTCTTTAGTGGGTAAGTCAGGATTAGCGAAGGCAACAACTTCTTCACCTTCAATGTCTTTCAAGGTGTATCTGATCAAGTTCAAGTTTTCAAATACGATGATGGTTTCACACGCGCCCAAGTCAAGAGCTTTCAAAGTATCGTCAATACCGTAACAGAATTTACCAGTATCTTGCGAGATTTCGTCGAAGTAAGTATTCAATAATTTCTTTTCTTGCACAAACTTGACGTTGGACAAGGTTTCAGCCGACAATTCAATAGCTTGATTGAACCCATTTTCACCACCATAAGAGACATCAACAATTTTGATGATCTTGTTTTGCAATCTACCATCGAACAAGTCTGATTTGGACAATTCGGTTTTGAAATCGGCCGACCCGGCCAAGATCAACCCCTTGACGTTGACTTTGTCACCAGAGACGAAATTCTGTACTGCAACTTCGGCGACTTTTCTGACATAATTGTGTCTTTTTTCTTCTCTCAATCTCGAGAATCTTAGAGCCGATTGACCACCTCTACCATGCTTTTTGGGCAAGTCGACGGTGAATTTGTGCAAGATTTCACGGGTGTTCCCTGAGACTGCACCAAACAAGGCTCCGTTACCGTCCATGATGATGAACCCGAAACGGTCGTCATTCTCCAACAATTCCGACAACGCTTCCACGTGGAACTTGTTGTCACAGAGGTATAACGATGTGTTTATAGGTTTGAAAGGCTCGAAATCGATATTCAATTTCTTTTCTTTACCTTCGTCGGTGATGACTTCACCACAGTAGAGCACCAATCCGTTTTTAGGGACGTTATTGTACAATTTCAACTTTTGCTGTGTCGATGTAATCGCCGACAACACTGACAATCTGTTCACTCTGGATTTGATATTGGAAGCAGTACCTATATTGTGTTAGTAAATAGAATAAAATCCCTCCCCCCATCATGGGTTGCAACTCTTCAAACTCAACCCATTGAAAAAAAAAATCATCTAGTTGCGATAACACCCAACTTCCACTTTCCAACTCCTTACATACCATATTCATCGGTCAACATCTTGGACAATAACGAGATCTGGGATTTTGGCGGCGCGATCAAACTGATCATCGAGGTTCCGTTCCCTCTAGCCGACTCCAAAGCCTTAATCAACTTCTTCACCTTCCATATCTCAATGTTTCTTTCTGCTTCTGTTTCCTGAGTCGACATGGTTCTCCGGTTCTGCTGTGAGTTCTGTTGTAGCAGTTGCAACCAAACTGAAAAATTTCTTCGAGCAGGAAAATTCGAGCGACATTTCCACGCGACATTTTTTGCGAGGACAATTCAATCTGCCAGTCAGGTGAGGAAGCCACTGGGTTGATAAGCCAGGTTGAGTCAGGAACAGGTGACTAGGAACAGCAGGAATAGGATACGAGTATGGCTGCGGTGGTAGAAGATGAACATCCACGCGATCAATATGTTGATGATGACGGCAACTACGAGTCCGACTCGTCGGGCGAAGACATATACGAGAAGCCCAAGGAGAAGTCGAGGAAACCGATAAACAATGCATTCACGCAACAACGGTTGAAGGCATACAACCCTGTTTTCACTGCGAAGACAATCATCCCGTTGTTGGTGGGTATAGCTATATTTTTCATCCCGTTGGGCGCAGGTATGTGGTATGCCTCGCACCAGACGAAGGATATATCCATCGACTACACTCAGTGTGAAAATATGGCTAACATGGACTACTGGACTGAGATTCCAGCCAACTATACTTTCAATTTCAACGATCCGAAATTGCAATTCAACAAACCGGTGTGGAAATTGGAGCGAGACGAGTCGTGGCCGCAAGCTTCAGAACAAATGGTGTGCAAGATCCAGTTTCAAACTCCCATAGACTTGAACCCCCCTTTATATTTCTTCTATCGTTTGGTGAAATTTCATGCTAACCACAGAAGATACGTCAAATCTTACAGTGAAGACCAGATCAACGGTGAGGCCGCTAGTTTGCTGACCATTAAGGATTCGGTGGGCCAGAATTGTGAACCCTTGTCAGCCGATGAAAACGGTAACAAAATCTACCCTTGTGGTTTGATCGCTAATTCGGTGTTCAACGATACGTTCACGTCGACATTGCTGGGAGTGAACGGCACCACTACCGATTTCCAGTTCTCGGAACAAGACATATCGTGGTCAACCAACAAGAACCGCTTCAAAAAGACCCAGTACAACTATACTGAAATTGTGCCCCCACCAAATTGGCTCCACACCTACCCGAATGGCTACAACGAGACTAACGTCCCTGACATTTCAACCATGTACCACTTCCAAAACTGGATGCAAGCGTCAGCTTTGCCTGACTTTGTCAAATTGTATTTCAAAAATAACCTGGATAAACTCCCGGCGGGAACGTACGAATTGTCGATTGGTTTACATTGGCCGGTATTACCTTTCCAGGGTAGCAAACTAATCTTTATATCACAGAGATCAGTGATTGGGGGCAAGAATATCTTTTTGGGTATCAGTTGGATGGTCGGAGGCGGGATCTGTTTCGTTTTGGCCATTTTCCTATTAGCCATGAACTTCATCAAACCACGGAAGACTGGTGACGTGAATTTGTTATCGTGGAATCGTGAGTCGTTTGCAAACGACGAGAAATAAACTCACACGGTTCGGGACTTTTATTAAATTATTTAGGTATTCAATATAAAACAATTCGAAATCAGGATGTTTCACAGGAAAGGAAAAGTGTAGTAGGAAAGTTTGAACTCTATTGTAGAACTAATTGCTGTACCCACTTTATCGGCTTAGTTGACACAACTGGCGAACTGATGATGATTTGGTTTTGTCGCAGCCATTAACAAAAACAAACACAATTCCAAGTCAACCAAAACACAGGTTTGAATTGGTTACGAAGAGATGAATTAACGATCGAGGAGCATGAAAGAGAGTACGAATATTGACAATGACTCGCTACGAATACATGGATCAAAGCGTGCTGACGCTGACTCCAAACAGGCTACGCTATTAAAATTTCAGGAGACCACTGAGAATAATGATGAGTACATTGACGACTTTGATTTGAAAGACAGTGATAACTTTTCGTTTTCCAAGTTTTCTCACAGTAGCAGTGGTTCCTCGTCGATTGTGAGGAATAAGGAGCTCAATGACTCCGTGACTTCACCATTTTTGAAAAAAATACAAGATCAGAATTTGGAAATAGAATTTGATAGACCAAGATCATCTGGATCAGCAAGCCTGGGTAGTTCCATTGTGAATTCGCGTAAGGAGAGCACTTTCAATCGCGTAACTAAAGATTTAATGTCGATAAACAAAGAATCAGCATCTACACCAGCGTCACACATCATGTCGCCGATTTTTGAAGATAGTACGAATAACGGCAAAGAGAACAAGTCACCGTTTATCAAATCACCATTGAATCCTTTGAAAGTTCGACAATCGCATCAGAATCTACTACAAACACCAACAAAGCATAAACGTCAATCGTCAGTCAAAGTGTCGCTAACGCCAGCGCAGAGATTTGAGAAGAAGGTCACGACTAGACTGAATAACGCATTGGAAAACTTCCAATTTTCTACGTTGGTCGGCAAGGGCGCGTTTGCTCATGTTTATCGAGGAGTTAATTTGATTACCGATCAAGTTGTGGCAATAAAGCAAATTATATTAGAGCCTGATCAAAATGTTATGGAACTAATGGGCGAGATTGATCTATTGAAAATCCTAAAGCACCGAAATATAGTCAAGTACCATGGGTTCGTCAAAACCTCGACTTCTTTGAACGTATTTCTTGAATTTTGTTCTGGAGGCTCTTTACGCCAGGTTTATAAAAAATTGAAGCATGGTCTTCCGGAACATCAAATAATACAGTACGTCAAACTGATCTTGTTGGGTTTGAATTACTTACATGAGCAAGGTGTGGTGCATCGTGATGTCAAAGCAGCAAATGTGTTGATTGATGGTAACGATGAGATAAAACTTGCCGATTTTGGGGTTGCCGCTCGGGTAACGTCAGAGCACGAAACTGTGGTTGGTACTCCCAATTGGATGGCTCCAGAAACTGTAATTGGAGGTGAAGGTTTGTGTACAGCGTCGGACATTTGGTCACTCGGTGCCACGATTATCGAACTTTTCACGACCCATCCCCCTTATCACGACTTGAACCCAATGGCTACATTACACGCAATAGGAACTGATGATCACCCGCCATTGCCCAAACAAATCTCACCGCTCGCAAAAGATTTCTTGCTTGAGTGTTTTCAAAAGCAACCTGCACTTCGTAGTAGTGCTAAACACCTTTTGAAACATAAATGGTTGGTTGCCAATGTGGTCTTGACTAGAAAATCGTTAGCAGATATCCAACCCAAGATAAAATCAAAACCAATCACGACGTATCTGGAAGCCAATGAAGAGAGTTGGGAAAATGATTTCATGGATGTTACCAAAATAAAACAATCTGATGCAGATATGATCCAGTTAAAGGATACGTCATTATCTAGCTACTCAGATCAGAAAATCACCAAAGTCCAATTGTTGAGCAAGTTTACTGAAGAGTTGAATGATGATTTCGAAGGAATGAGTTCACTCCAAAATATCAATGTCAGTAGAAACGTTCAAGTTGATAATTGCTTCAATGATGAAGAGGAGGACGATCCATTCTTTGATATTGATGTGGAGAACTTTGACACCGCTGAGATCGAGATTCAGAATAAAATGGAGTACTTGGTCACTAAGTTTTGTAATAAGGTTGACATTTGTCGTTCTGGAAACGACGATGTATTAGCTGCTCTAATCAAGATTACTGGCAGAATGCTTCACTTGGTCAAGAAATACCCACTTCTGCATGATACACTAATCAGAGATCACGGATTGATTTCATTGATGGAACTATTGGATGAAGGACCAGATTTGCCCAAGACTAACAAACTATGGTTTTACACTCTTTCGATTTTAAATAATATATTCAAGACAAACACAATTGAGTTTGAAAATTTCTGTTTATTGGGTGGTATTCCAAGTGTTACTCATTTCCGTAATCCATCGTATGAGCTACAGGTTCGATTGCAGGTCGTTGAGTTTATCAAGCATTTCTCGAAATCAGAACGAGCTCTCTCGATGCTTGTTTCGAGTGGTGGGTTGAAGGTTGTTACTAAGTTTGTGGAAGAAGATTTCGATTATTCACCTGCATTTCCGTTAACATCAGTTGAATGCATTCATGGAATCCTCACGCGCGATCTAACTAGGTTCAAATCTGATTTGTGTAGGCTTTTATCGAAGTATGGGGTTGTCTTCTGGTTTATTGTTTTGTTGAATAGATTGACCAATACCAATTTCAAGTTGCCCAAAAACCTTGATCAAGAGTCCGTTGACCAAACTATCAATCGAATTTTAGAAATTTTGAAATACTTCACTCAATCAGAGATTCGAGTCAGGATAAATATATCCAACACAGAGTTGTTCAAATTGTTGATCAGAACGCATAATAATCTTAAGTACGATGAGCAGTTAGTCGTCTTGAAATACTTCAAATCGTTATCAACCATCTCTGAGATTCTTCCAATGTTGTATGGAGCAGACGTATTGGAATTTTTGATTAGATTATTGGAAACATACACTCACACAAATCCTCAATATAAAGAGGTCATGAATATCGTTTGTCCCATGCTATACAACTGTTGCTACTTGAACCAAAGACGCGAATATGAGTTGGTACGCTTAGGTGGTGTACCTTACTTGAAGTCGCTTGCCACTACAAATTTGCCATTCCGACAATTCATACTCCCAATCTTGTGTGAATTGGTTTATTGTGACGATAGTATACGTGATGTTTTGAAAGTCAATGGTATCTCAACGGTGTATTACAACTTACTACTTGACCCATATTGGCAATCTAATGCATTGGACTCAATCTTGACATGGAGTCAACAAGACAAGTCAAGCATTGACTTTGAGTCTCATCGAGCAATAGAATGTATAGTGGGTGGGTTTCTACTAAACAAAGTTTCTAATATGGAATCATCACTCGATAACTACTTGAAGCTTTGCCTTTCAGATAAGAGGATCGTTCGTATGATGTTTCTGGTAAATGTCACACAAAGTATCTTGCAGAAGTTGCAGATTTACAACAAGAATTCCGTTGTGCAATTAACCTTATTGAGACTATTACGATTATTGCTCAACGAGGCCAAAAAATCCAATAGGCCAACTTTTGCAACCATAAGCTCGCAAGTTCTTTTCGAGGTCTCGAGAATCAAATCGAAAAACGGCTCAGTATTGATAGAAGAGTTGGTTCACGAAATCGTTCTCATTGTAAAGTAGTTTCAATACATATATCGTTATTGTTTGTCTGGAGAAATTTGATAGTTCAGATTTTCCTCGGTCGTCTCCCCACTAAATTCGTTTGATTGTGATAAATAGTTATTTCAACAATACTAGCAACAGAACCATGCACATATCATACCCGGCTCCTAGAGTTGCCCAATTAGACGGTCATATACTAGATACAGAGTTGACTACTCTTTTGAGGGAGCAATTAACCTCAATTTTCAAGTTGCATGCTACGAATCGGTTCAGCTACAGCCATCATTCAGAATTGTACGACTTGATATTGAAGTTGGTGGTGTTTCAATTGACAGTTGGACAGAAGAGTTCATCGTATGGTTTGTTGTTGCAAAACTTGAAGTTATCCAATACGTCAAATGGTAAACAAATTAATTTCAGCAAGAAGTCAGCATTGTTTACATTGATAATAGCAGAATACTTATACAAAAAGTTACAGTCCTATTTGTATTCGATCGAAGACGACGATATCAACTATAATACAAAAAATCCTTTAGTCAAATTCAAGAACTTATTAATCAAACATCGTACAACGTTATTGACCTATTTGGATAATACATTAAAAGTGTTGAATTTAGCAAACTTCATTTTGTTTTTGATTGATGGTAGACATGCTAACTTGATTTACCGTGTATTGAGTATTTCACTTACACCCATTGTTCCAGATTTGTTGAAATTCAGCGGCAGCAATGTCAATTACGAATTTCAAAACCGTCAATTAGTATGGAACGTGATGACTGAGTTTCTCGTGTTTACGTTGCCCTTATTACAGTTGAACAAGATCAGATCATTTGCAAGCAAAATGAATCCAATTCACAGAAATAAAGGAGAAAAAAAACCGAAAGTTGCTCCTTACGCAAATCTACCAACTTCACAGTGTGCGATATGTCACGATAACAACAAGCGGGCGTTGTCAATGGGCCAAAAGATCTTTGAAAGCTCAGGCGCTATAACAAACCCATACCAAACTAATTGTGGTCATGTTTATTGTTATGTGTGCCTCGCCGGTAAATTCAATTTTATGGATGTATCAGGTGAACCAGTGAAATGCTTGAGATGCCTTGAAAAGTTGATCTGGTTTGAAGAATATGGTGCGAATAATGATGAGGACGTCGTCGATCCTGATGCAATTTTGTTCAGGAATGATGACAATGATAGTGACAGCGATGACGACGACAATGTTGCGAATGAGAAGCAGAAATTGATAGAAGATATGGAAGCAATTCAAAGTGAAGAAGATGACGACCATGACGAAGAAATGGAAGAGGAAGAGGACGCAGACTATTTTGAGAATGACGACGTTCAATACTTTGACGATGACGATGATGACGATTTTTACGAAGAAGCAGCGATGGACCTCTGATCATGTCTATTGCCGAGTATCTAATGTACATAAGATGTTAATTATGAGGGATGCAATATTATAAAAGATTGAAAAGCAATTGACTACCTTTATTATCGAGATCAAGGTCCGATTTGTTTTTTCTCAATTCTTTATCCAAAAGTTTGAACACTTTAGCATCGGACAATTTCAACACTTCGTATAATGAAACAATGACGAATGAACCTTGACTATTGGCCCAGTCCATCAATTTGTCGGTTCCTATTATTTGTTCCGCAATCTTCACAGCTAATTCAGTACCAACCCCAGGAATTTTCTCAGCATTCGTTGCTTCCAACATCTTGGTTTCCGTGTTGAACTTATATTCATTGCCTTGAATTAATGATTTGAGTGCTCTGGCAGCAAACGGGGCTTTGTTGACTATATGGAAATCTTCCAATATATCGCCTTTTATTGTGACATCGAATATTTCCGCAAGTAATTGCGGTCTTAATTCGTCGTTGACTTCTTCAACGCTAGTAGGAGTCAAGATCAACTCACTAATGAATTGCGAAGCAATATTGACAGACAAAAGTGCTGCAAATGACCCTTCTGGATGGGATGCAGCTGTGGTAGATAAAACACCTTTATAGATTAAAGGTAATGCTTTCGAAATTAGTTCTTCTTTTCTTTGTTCTTGAGGCTTCTTTGAAGTCTTTTTGTAAGCAAGGTCCACGTATGCTTGCAAGTCTTTTTTGATCAATGGTGAGAAGTACTTCCCATCCAAGTCGTTCAACAAGTAAAGTAAAGGTCTTCTGGAAAATTTGGCTTTGATGATCTCGGGAATATCATTTTCGGTAAACAAATCTTGATTGAAGGATTTGTGCAATAAGACAGTATCATCTACTGTCATGTATAAAGTGATCAATACTATGTTACCGTACTCGTTTGATATCAATTTTGTATTGTGAGCTTTCAATGAACGGATAATCAATTTTCGTTCCTTGGCATTCGCCAATGCAATCAATGTAGACGCCACTTCGGAACCCTCTTGGGTGTGTACTAACTCGGCGAATTGCTCTTGTAATACTTCGATGAATTCGCGAATTTGTTTGTCATTGACTTCGATATCGTCAACCAAGATGTTGACATATTCTTTCATAGCTGCATGTAAGATTTGGAAACCGGTAGAACCTTTGTCGATGGAGGCGTTTATAGTACCAAACAAGTTGGTCATGATCAATTGTTTCTTTTCCGACGATTCATTAATGATTTCAACGATAGTTTTACCCTTACCCGAATCTTTGAACACAGCATATTCCGATCCCCAGAACTCACGAATCATTTGATGCTTTTGTTCGGCAGTAGAATACAACACAAACAAATCTTCCACGACATAAGCACCTTCTCGGTGTCTCATCAATTTTCGTAATTTCCCATGCAATTCGTTGATGATCAATGTACGCGACTCTTTGGATCCATAATGTAACAATTTGATCAAAAGGTATTTCCCGTATGAGGAAGTGGCTAACTGGTAGTAATTACCCTTCAATGCTAACACGATTTGTTCTCTTCTGGCTTTAGACGAGTACTTGATCAAAGTTTGGACTACTCTTGAAGCGTCATGTTTCATGACTAAATCCAACAAGACATCTTGCGACAACAGCCAGATCTCATCACATAATTTATCTCGCACTTGTTTTGTGGGTGCTGGTTTGGTTACTCGCAACTTTTCCCATAAGTTCTTGATCTTTTGCACCTCGATACCCGATTTTCTTTGCAATTTACGTTTGGCTAATGTTTCACGCTGTTCCTGATGTTGCTCTTTTGACGATTTCTTATTTGGATCAACTGGCTTTTCCGAGTCTCCATCCTCTTCGTCATCTTCATCTTCAGCTTCAGATGCATCTTCACTGTCCTGTTTCAGATCCTTTGTTTCCTTATCGTGTTCGATTTCATCTAATTCGTCTAATTCATCTAATTCATCTTCCTCTTCTTCGCTTTCAACCTTCTCATCGCTGGACGAATTAGATATATCTTCAGATTCAGAGTCACTAACTGGTGTTGGCAAATCTTTGGCTACTTTCACCTTCTTCACCTTCTTATCTACTGGTCCTCCTGATCTCTTAACCCCTTTAGCCATGTTAACCTTTGTGTGAATAAGCTATCGATTCGTACCAGGTTGAAAATTATCGAAAGCGATGAGGTGTAATTGTCACGTGAATCCACTGCCAAGATCCGGGAAATCTCAAACCCCAGAACTGATTTCAAAAGTGTTCTTTAAGTTATCCTAAACGACCTGTCACGAATCATGTTACGTCAACTCAGTATAAATAGGTTGCCACTTGCTAGAATTCCACGCTACGCTCCCAAGATTGGTCGTTTTTACTCGACCGAAGCACCCAAGGGCAATGTTCAAGAGTTGACATCGGTGAAAGAGTTGCGAACCTTTTTGAATAATGACAAGGTGTCAGTGATTGACTTTTATGCTGTGTGGTGTGGCCCATGTAAGATGTTGGAGCCAATATTTGCGGTGTTGAGTGAAAAGGTTCCCGAAGTTCAATTTGGCAGAGTCGACGTCGACAATGCTCAAGATATTGCCCAGGAGTACGCCATCAGTGCCATGCCTACGTGTATCATCATGAAAGGTGATGAAAAATTGGACTTGATTGTTGGTGCCAACCCTTCGAGATTAGTCGATGCAATTGCCAAACATTCAGGAGTCGATTTCAAATCGAGATAGAGGCAATACTCACAATGTTATATATTATAGTTACGACCAGGCAATGTACAGATACTCGGCCGTTTTTCGTGCGAGTAGATACCGGAATAAAAATTGCCACGCTTAGCACTCTCGCAATTACTATTACATACCCTCGTATTGATGTTCACAAGGCCTAAATCTTCACGTGATTTTGTTCCGTTTAGGAATACACTTCGAGATAAAGTCCCACTTAACATTAATCGTTGGCGCAGGCTTGAAAAGTGAACTGGACATGTAATCAGTCCAACGAACATGTTTTGCCTCAATTGTTGTTGGACACTCAGAGATCTCCCTTTTTGCTGGTAAAGTGCGATCTGCTTGATTATTCTACATGTCCTGACTCTAAATCGATTTGATAATTCCGTGCCGACTCGTCGATTCAACGATGAGTAATAACCCACTGAACTGACACATTGACGTATGTTTTTTTCTTGTTACCTGGTGCAAAACATTTCTTCTCATGAATATACTATGTATGCTACTGGGCTCAGGCCGGGCTCAGGCCAATAGACAGTTCGATTTACAGTTAAACCATCGAGTATCTTATATCGAAGGGATCCTGAATCTCAATCTGATGATCTGGCAAATCCTTGGGAGATTACATTTCCTTGAAATTTCCTCGCCGATACAGTGCGATAAGATCAGAAATTATGATATATCGAATCTACAACTCGATCAAAGACACTGGTTGTAGAAATGACAAATCAACTTAGGCACTCACGCGCAGGCAACGAGCTCCATAGCTTGAGACTTTGAATGCGGTTACCATTTGAGCATTTTCTTAAAAGTTGAACAACATCGACGTAATCTTGTGATCGAGGTCAAGATAATCTCGAATTTTTATGACCGGTCTGTCACAAACGGAAAATCCGAGAATTGGTCCAGTTATCTATGTCCTGTATATAATCTTAAATTTGACAAATTCATCAGCTGGTGATACTAGAGCCAAAGCGATTGAATAGAACTACACCATGAATGTGATAAAGGGCGTAGTAAGAAAGACCGTCCCTTTGTTGGCATTTGGAGTTGGTATATTTGCGTTTCCAGCCGATTTACGAAGCTCCAAATTCAAAGGACAGCAGTTGATTAAAATCAATGAGAACAAGTTGGCTCAGATCGAACAGACGCCCGAGTACAAGGAGCTCGTGAATAATCCTAACTTCGAGAGATACTACAAGTCAGATACGTTCCCCGACCAGCATCGTACCAATTATGTAGCGTCAGGCTTGTTGTTTGGTGCCGATTTGTTTGAGATTGATCCCATTGTATTTATAAACAAAACCACAGGAGAGTTATCCAGTTTCTATCATTTGGGTGATAAGCTCATAAGTCAAGATGGGCAGATTCACAACGGGATAGTTAGCACCATTCTCGACGAAGGATTGTGTGGCGCCGGATTCCCCTTATTACCGTCCAAACGTGGAGTTACCGCCAAACTCTCGATTGATTTCAAAAACCAGGCGCCCCCCAATTCAACAGTTATGTTGAAAGCCAAGGTTGTGGAGCTGAAGGGGAGAAAAGCCGTGATCCATGGTTACTTGGAAACTTTACCGATAAGGCCCACCGACGCCAGAATCCGCATTGCTGACTCGGATTGTGTGCTCGTCGAGCCAAAATGGTTCAAATATTTCCGCTGGTTCAATTGATGGGTTGGTCATTGTGCCTGGTGGGTGACATGACATGACATGACATGACCTGTCAGCGCCATGTGTTGATTCTGCTGGCTTCTAGACTGTTCGAAATTCTCATGTATCATGACTAAAACCCCGGGAACCTGGATTTCCACAGCTAATTTATTATTATTACGTCTTGGTTTTCCATCACCAATTAGGAAATGTACCTAATATTTTACGACAACACTTGCTACGCCATTGTACTCACTCACCCACCCACATTTCCGTGCTCCCGTTACTCACTCTATAGAAAATGGTAAACTCACCCATAGACACACTATACACATTGACTTTACTAATTTTGTAATTGTCCACAATAGCTTAAACTTGATTGTGGCTTGACAGTGGCAATATGATCTCACCATGATCTAATATCCCGTTATCATTGCCCCGCCGTGACTAGCAATGGTTATAACCTATTGCTGTATGCAGGATAGCAATAAAGCTTGCTCTGGCATGTTTCGTCACCATTCATTTAGGGACGACGACTGACTAAAACAAAAGTATAAATATCACCCAATTCCTTCCATTCCTTTTTCTCGCTTCATTAGTTTAATCTATCTTACATATTTTAACCTATTACAATACAATGTCCGACTTAGGAAGACAATCTCTCGGTGATAAAGTTTCTGCTGCTGTCAAGCCAGATTCAGAAAAATCTACCCCAGAACACATCAAAGATGCTTTTGTTGGTAAGGCCGACAATGCTGCTGGCCACGCCACCCCAAACCAAGACAAGACTGTTTTGCAAAAAGCTTCTGACGCTGTTTTTGGTGAATCAAAATAGATTAGTCAAACGTTTATGATTGAAGAAAAACAAAATTTATCGATGGAATTTGTTTATATTAGTTAGCACGAAATAAATGATTTACACGAAAATGCATTTGTAGATGATAGATCGATCGTCGGTAAACTTAATTGATGGCTGCAAAAGTTTCGCAGCCAAAATGATGTCGGGTGAATTGACAATGAATGTCGAGTATTTGTGACAATAGAAACGCGTATGGTTTCAATTTTATTGACATTTCATTTGAATTAGTATTCATCCAGGATGACAGCTTCGTGTAACCCGTATGAGCAAGCGTACCTCGACTTGTGTCAGAAGATCATAAACGAAGGCGAGTTCAGACCCGATAGAACGGGAACAGGAACCAAAGCGCTTTTCGCTCCTCCACAATTACGCTTTGATTTATCAAACGATACTTTCCCCTTGTTGACGACTAAGAAGGTATTCTCCAAGGCTATTATTCACGAGTTGTTATGGTTTGTAGCTGGTAAGACCGACGGGAAGTTGTTGAGTGACGAAGGAGTCAAAATCTGGGAAGGTAATGGGTCTCGAGAATACCTTGATTCGATCGGATTGAATAAAAACCGTGAAGGTGACTTGGGTCCAGTCTACGGGTTTCAATGGAGACACTTTGGTGCTGAGTACAAGGATTGCGATACCGATTACACCGGGCAAGGGTTCGATCAATTACAAGAAGTCATCACCAAGTTGAAAACTAACCCCTACGATAGAAGAATCATCATGTCAGCGTGGAACCCTCCTGACTTCTGCAAAATGGCCTTGCCACCGTGCCATGTGTTTTGTCAGTTTTTTGTCAGTTTTCCTGATAACCAACCAACGGCAAACACCAGTAAACAACAAAATGTTGCCAAACCGAAATTATCGTGTCAAATGTACCAACGGTCGTGCGATATGGGCTTGGGAGTCCCATTCAACATTGCATCTTACGCATTGTTAACCAGAATGATCGCGCAAATTGTCGACATGGATTGTGGAGAGTTCATTCACGTCATGGGCGATTGTCATATATACTTGGATCACATTGAGGCTTTGAAAGAACAGATGACGAGAACTCCGCGTGAGTTTCCCCAGTTGATCATTAACCCAGCAAGATTAGCTGAAATCAAAACCATCGACGACTTCAAGTTCACCGATTTTGAAATCCAAAACTACAACCCTTATCCTCCCATCAAAATGAAAATGAGCGTTTGATGTGAAAATTATATTAAAATCGATGATTGGTATGCATTACAATACTATGAATGGATTGTTCGTCTTCTCCCCTTATTTGGCTTGGTAACAGGTTCGTCCTCGAAATCAAAGATATCTAGCTCGGATGTTGTGTTGAATTTGCTAGACTCGTGCTTGGCCATAATATTAGTCGAATCGAATAATGGCTGCGAGTTGTGCTTTCTTCTTTTGACCAGTTTCTTGGATTCAGATACCGCGAAATTGAACGCATTCTCATCAACTGCACCTACAAAGGAGGTGGATTCCCTCCTTAGCTTAGCCCCCAATGGTATTGGTTTATAGCTAATAGACTTCCTATTCCTCCTTGGCCTGGATAAGTTCTCATTATTTTCTCGATGGAGACTGCTTGGTAGACTTTGATCCACCTTTTCATTCTGGTCCTTATCTTGGTGTATCTTGAACTGTTTTGCAGAAACGCTTGATTGTATTGGGCTTGACTGTCGTTTCAAGCTCGAAAGTTTAGATATATCCATATCAGAAGCAATATCTGAGGTGCCTGTGTCTATCTGGTTCAGTTCAAAATCTCGAGAATTGTTTTTATCGGATTCTTCTAGTATAATAGAGACGTTGGGCGATTTGGCATTGGAGCTTGGCATCTTAGCTGGGAGTGGTTTGACAGGCCTCTCATCAATACTATTAGTGGTTGTTGCAGGAGGCTCACTCAGTGATCTTGTCGCCGAGCTGTTGAATGTGGGTACTATTGTCGATGGTAAATAGAATGTGCGATCCATTGACTGGTTTGGCTGGTGTTGAGTTTTGTTATTTGATAATGATAATTTACAGTCTTGACGTATTCTTGCTAGCATATTCATTTGCTTGTTATGGCTCTCGATTAGGCAACCTTCAATTTCATTCAATCGTTTCTCTAGCATCTGCACATTTGTTGATACATCGCTCGCCTTTTGTTGTTCCACTTTCGCCTTAAACATGTCACTTACCGTTCTCTCCAAACTCTTTATTTTGGCCTGCAAGTAACTGTTGCTCTTACTCAAAGATTGGTTCTGTAACATGAGTTTAGTTCGTTCTGTACCATATTTCAGCTCTTGGCTGCTTGGTGTACTGTCGGAACGGCTCGAGCCTTTCAGTGGCATTTTTGAGTTGGGGTCGTTCTTTTGAAGCATCTTTAACGATGTCGCAAAGTCTATCGACTTCCTGGCCATTGTGTGATGTTAGCGCTAATGTTTATATCAGAGATCAAACAAGTTTGTTAAAGATTTGGGAATTTGTGTACACTCCATCAACGAAAATCAAAACATCAAGATTCTGTTTTGATTAGTTTGCATCTAGATCAAGATTTGAAATTTGCCTCGCAACTGAAACATTAAGAAGTATATACCACTGACAGGCTGCTTCAAATATGCTGAAAAGCTTATATGTGCAAAAAATTGCTGAAAAAAGACAGGATTTGGATCGGTTACAAGAATTCAAGCAGTTGACTCAGAAGTTGGCGGACCAATTAGAGAATATTGGAGACCAACTCGACGTAATGAACGATGGGACTGAAAGTGTTGCTTTGATATTGGCGAACTGGCAGAGTATGATCAGTAGTATCTCCAAGGCTTCGCTAGGATTGATGAAATACACGAAACAAGATTACGAAACTGGTGCTCCATTGCCAGAAACTTTGGTACGAGTTGCAGTAGATAAAAAAGCTGAAAAGGACGACCATCAAGATTTGGATCATGGTCAAGATATTGCGGAGGAACTGGAGGAGGGGTTATAGAGTTTGGGTGGATGTTCCACTTACATTATTGATATCTATCATTGTTGAGTCCATATAAACACAAGGGTTCGATGTCGTCATTTTATAGCGATAACTTTGCCTCGTACTGAATGGAGTCTATCCAAGAATGAAAATCGCCCATTTTGAACAATTTGTTCAACTTTGCAGAAAGATCTTTGTTGATAGTCTTAGTTGGTACATTTGTTTCATTTCCCTCGGTGATCATTTTGGATCGCAATAAGTCATTCAACGATTCGACTGCTATATTGTCGCCAACATCAACTAATGTTTTGAACAAGAGCGTCTCATGGGCTCTTTTCTTGGTTTTGCTATCGCCATCGGATACGTTGGACTTTATTGTGATATTCCAATCATCCCCAATTGTTAACAATCGTAACCACACAACCTGAGTGTAGTACTGAAATTGTTGATCATTGGGTAACAATGATGCTATTTTCAATGCTTGAGAGTAAGCGTGCGATCCACCTATATTGAAATTCAATAACGTAAGGTAATTGATTAGCTCGATTGGTCTAATCAAAAAACTGTCTTTTAGGTTCTTCAATGCTGGCTCCAATAACTTTTTCACCTGTATTGCATCAACTTTTTTGTTGAATTGATCGCTTAGCTTGCCCAATGTGATCAAATCCTGTTCACGATAGATTTTCAAGACGGATTCGTATAGCTGTTTTTGAATTCGGATCTGTATGAGGTTATTTTCGCTTTCTTCGATCATATCTTCCAATCCAGATGCCGCAATCGCTGAAAGTTTTGCTAATGAGTACTTCAACTCGAGGTTGTCCAAACATTCGAGTTTTGTTTTAGACTGATTTCCCATGTCGGGAACTAGATCACTTTTAGTTAACAACGAATTTGCTGCTAATGCAAAATCTTCATCAAGTAAATACCTAATCCACGCAATATCAGAGACTTTGCTCTTGTTTGCTTCAAAGTATCGATATAAAAACTTTTTGTAATTTGTAAATTGTAATATCAACGGTTGTATGTTATCGTTTTTCAAGTAGTATGTGTATAATGCAGAAGCGAAATCATAGGCGTATTTCTCAAAATAGTAAATATATCTGTCTTTCAATTGAATCATCTCATTGCTTCCTTCTCCAGATTTTTCCTTTATCCTCTCAAATTTGTCATCTAAAACTTGTGCCACAGAAGAAAAATCACCATTTTCTTCAGCGGTTGAAATCGCAGCTTCGGATAAGTTGTAATTGAGTAATATCTTGATCCATACCTGTCTTTGTCCCTCGTACCATCGTTTATACGGTATCAATTGGTCGTTACCTTGCTGCTCCATGTACATTATTGCATTAGTACAATAGAAATATAACACTTCGACGTAATTGATTATATTCTTTTGACCAGTCTGATTCAAAGTTACTGGCCTATCCGCACTATCGAATTCGTGAACAAATAATTCTTCAATTCTTATCAAAAGATCGGAATCGAAAATCCACAATTTGTACGCCGAGAGTATGGGCTGACCAGAAATATACTTTTTTTCGTTCAATACAACACCCTTGTACTGAGTTGAAACAACCAAGTTAGTTATTGCACTCATCTGAATGCTCTCTTCCACAAGTATCTCAATGTACTTAGTTAAAACGGGTAATACTGATTCCAAATGTTTGCTGAAAAACTTTCTTAGGATATCTGCTTTGTTGTCGTAAGTCGATCCGCTTGTCTTCTTGATAGTTTCCTTCAATAACTTTTTCAAGCGATCCGATTGCGTCTTATCTTCATCAATCGCAGTCCACAAATTGAGCGCAACCTCTGTTTTCTCCAAAGCTTCAACAATGGTTTGCAATACATACGTTAATATGTTTTCAAAATTTCGATGACAATATTCTAGCAACTGCTTGAACAATTCGATTTTGAGGGATAATGAGTCCCCTATGGCTGGAAGAAATTCTGACATGTATGGAGAAGTTGAATTGAATATTTCACTCACAGATCGGCCAATTGCCTCTATTATAACGTCTTCTGGGTAAGTCAGAACCAAGTCAAAATCAATTTCCAGAGATGATGAATAAAAAATCGCTTGATCGATGTGAGATTTCACGAGAGTCAAAGGATTTGAGAAACCACTGTTCTTTCTATCTCCTTCATTTTGAAATTTCTCTAACCGTAAAATACCGCAGTTTTGAGTCAAAATGATAACTGCTGGATTCGTTTGTGACGATGCGTTTTCGTATCCATATCCTATGATATCCACTGTTGACTTTAACCTCACAACATCCTCCCATCTTGGCTTATAGTATCCAGCAGCTGTTGTAGAGTCTATGTAGGACGTATCAATGTCAGTTATAAAAATGGAGTTGTCGACAGTGACAAATACCGTTTTACCTGGACTTGGAAGATATAATTTAGGTTTGGTGTTGAATGGTTGGCTTTCGCTGGGAATATAGGTCAATAATTTGTGGGATCCGTAGATCAAGACACCAGTTGAATCGATCTTTACGGTGATCAAGATCAAATTTTTGCTTTGTGACCTGCCGAACGAGTCTTGAACATGGCACAAGCTCAAGTAAATGTTGTTGTATTTGTTTATTGGAACCACATCTAGAAATTTGATTGAAATATTGGACCCTGGTAAAAAACTTTCAAAACTGTTTTTGATATGTGGAGCAAAACTTTGCAGGAACGATCTCTTCTTGTCTATGAATGCATTACCATTCGCAGACACCAACTCATAAAGAAATAGGTTGAACCCACCGGCTGAATCCAACGTAATTATCTCTTGTGTCAATCCATTATTCGAAACCTTCCCTGATTTTATACACACAATCTCGTCATCAGAAATTATGTTGTCATCTTTGAAACCTCCACTGAAAAAACTAAATACCCTTCCCCCAAAGTTTCTTGGTTTCAATAATTCAGTATATGATAAATTGGGCTTGCCTTTGAAATCTCGTAACGAAATCAAAATCGCTCTTTTCCAAGAAGTAGCAATTGCAATTCCCGCAGGCTCTACGTTTTCTGCCAACGTTATATATTCACCCTTGTTGGAGTTTATGGGCACTGATAATTCAAGGAGCTCGTTATTTATCAATCCCAACGCAGGTGCATGTTGGACACTCTCGTAGAAGTTCACTAGACCTGTAGTCGAGTCGATGATAACCAAGCCAGGATCCTTATTGTTTCCATTTGAAGGTTTAGTCAAGATTGCTAAAGGTAAGACACTTGCTGTGGTATCTATCGGAAACTGAATTGATAAGGGTGTTGCATCTATCGATTTATAATGCCATACGTGAATAGAGCTTTCACTGACCACGATTGAGTAATTTGAGCTATAATCCGAGTATGCGTTCAAGAGCTTGGTGCTCAGGTTCTCAAACACAGAGGGCAAAGCTGGAAGCTTGGAAACACAATAGTTTTCATTCTTGGTCAACTCTACTAATTGTGTTGGTGCACTCAATGCTTCGAAACTCGTGTCCTTTTTTGTATTGACAGGTTCTACCTGACTTCTAGTTCTAAAAACCGACGTTTGGCGTAGTGGCATGTAAGTTTAGTTGAGTAGAGAATGATATAATGCTGCCTTCGAATCTATATACATTGTTATTGTCAAGATGAGAAAAAATCAAAGATGTCGAAAACTATGTCGAAAATTCTCGACATCAAATCAAAAAAACCATTCTATTCATTTTTATATAAAATTTTGATCTAAACATTCATAAACATTAAAACAATCCCGTAAAGTCATAACATGACCGAAAATCTCTTCTCAAACTTTCAAGTAGAACTTGTAAGTTGCAACCTCAAACCCTTTCAATTTGATAGATACTTGGTTGTCTTTGATGCGTAACTCTTCCCCATACTCACTGTTTTCATCCTCCAAAGCGTTAGTTTTGAAGACTTTCGCAACCTTCAAAACCTCAGGATCAATCTTGATGACACCCTTAGCTCCACCTCCCAAGGATTCATATACACGCAACACTATCGACGTTTGAGGAGATTCTGTTTTGAAACGGTCGTAGATATTGACATCGTGATCGTTTTCACCTCTTTTTATGTGAGACAAGATTAGACTACGATCTCCTGACAACTGAATTGATTTCAAGAGCGTGGTCAACTTCTTGGATGGATCTGGGATAATCTTCTCGATACGATAGTTAAAGTTATGAGCCAATTGTACAGTATCTGGGCCCAATGCACCTTTATGTGGGTATATGGCATACTCAAAATTGTGCTCACCCATATCAGCAATGTCGTCAGGAGCCTTAGCTGATCTCAATAGAGAAAGTCTGATCAAATTACCATGGATGTTACCACCATATTTATTGGAGTTGATAATGGACACCCCATAGTTGTATTCAGACAAGTCCATGAATTTGTGATGACAAACTTCAAACTTGGCAATATCCCAATTGGTGTTGTAGTGAGTTGGTCTTTGAGTGATACCAAATTGGGTTTCAAAGTTAGCATGGTTTGCAGTATAAATAGTGGTTGGGAATTGAACTCGCAAGAACTTGTAGGTTTCGTGCCAATTAACATGACATTTGAATTTAACAAAATTGTTTTGAGCCACATCGCTGCATTCTGTTAATCCTTGGATGGAAATAACCGTTTCCATGGAAGACTCCTTTGAAATCTTGTGTTTGACGACAACTGAACTTTCAAGTTTACTGTTAGTTAAAATAGAAACTTCTCCGCCGCTTAAGAATTTGAATTTGTCTAACGAGTAAATCTCGACATCCCAAGCTGGATAATTCAAAGGCTCATCGTCTACCAAAATGTATTGGTTACCTCCAATAACTCCATCTGGGCTACCAGTCTGTTTGGTAGATGTGGTATCAATTACTTCACGTTCATTGACAGTGTCATACAAAGAGGTGATTATACCTGTCTTTGAAATGGACACTTTCAAAAGGTCATTACTCAAAATGAACGTGCCGTCATCATTGGCTTTGACCGATGCTGGATATTTGATATCTTCTAAAGTATTCACAGACGATTCACCATCGGACACATTAACTGAAACGACGAACTTATCATCCTCAACTGCAAACTCGTGTAAATTGTTAGCTTTACACCAATTATAGATAGCTGGATGTTCAGTAGCGGATGCATTCAATAACACATCTTTCCTGTCCCAAGGTAAGGTATTGAAGATCGATACTGCATCCGTGGCCTTACCTTTCTTGTCACTAACATAGCTCAATGCGTCATCAATGAGTTTATCTGCTTCCTTGATCAATTTTTTTTGCATTGGGTATACTTCATCATAGTATACCATACCAATACAAGTGCCGGGAAGCACGTCATGAAATTGACACAAACATAAATCTTCCCATAACGCGATAATTTCCTTTGCCGGGTACTTATACTTTGAGTTTCCAAGTGAGACTAAACTTGCAATCAACTCCAAATCGTGTAGTTTGATTTCACCGTCCCTATTGAAGCGTTTGATATCAGCGTGAGTGGTGTAAGTACCACGGTGCAATTCCAAATAGATTTCGCCTAACCAACTGGGTAAGTCGTCACCATTGTTGGAATTCTTCAAGATATCTTCGTAGATCTCGTCTACGGTGTTACCTAATTGCACCGTTGGCATCAAGCCCGAGGTATTAGCCAATCCTCGGCATCTTCTAATCTTTTCGATCATTTCTTCGGTAGGGCCACCTCCACCATCACCGTGGCCAAACAATAGCATCCCGGTTGAGGTGTCACCCAAGTTTTTGTGTTGCGATTGCGATCTGATAACATCGCCAAAGTTGGCACTGGCGGTGTAGGTATTTGCTGGGGGCATATGGACCAAAACCTGAGATCCATCGAGACCCACCCAATTGAACGTGGTCAAAGGGAACTGGTTGATATTGTTCCACGACAATTTCTGAGTCAAGAAACGATTGATATTCACCAAATGACAGATTTGGGGGATTTGCGAGGAGTAACCAAAAGTATCGGGCAACCAAAAGATATCAGAGTAAAAACCAAACTCTTGCATTTGGAATCTTTGGCCGAGCAAGAATTGACGCAACAATGATTCCCCATTGGGCATATTGACATCATTTTCAACCCACGACCCCCCAATGGGGATGAACTGGTTGGTGGTGAATTTGTCCTTAATTTTGGCCAAGATTTCTGGGTGGTACATTTTCAACCATTTGAACTGTTGCATCTGCGACGCCACAAACACATACTCGGGGTATTGGTCACAGATACGCAACTGGGTGGTCCAGGAGCGGACAATTTTACGCTTGGTTTCGGCGAATGGCCACATCCACGCCGTGTCAATGTGGCAGTTCCCAATGCCATAGACGTCTACTCGTTTATTGGGCGAGGCAAACTCGTGAAACACATCTTCGGAGTTAATTTTGTCGCCCAAGAGTTTCTCGGCCAATTTACGGCAGGCGGCGATCGAGTCGACATTTTCGGGGTCGAAGGTGTTCATGATTTCGTTGCACACGTGCAACGCCTGGTATTTCTGCCACGAGTTCCCGGGAAACTCTCTGGCGGCGTCACCCAAGATCCAGAAATCCCAATTTAAGCGGCGGGCTTCCATATTTGGCAACACCAAGTAGGCCTTATTCAAAGGGAAGTAGCGATTGGGGTCGGGGTGTCCATCTCCGCCATTACCAAACATGCCATTGCATGCCACTTCAATGTAAAAAGTTTGCGAGGACGATTTCAAGTATTCGTGAGGAATTTTGAACAAGTTACGTTCGCCACCACCTGTGAACGAGTGCAAGGGCAATCCTTTATGGTCGTAGATCATGGCTTCTGTTGAAGAGTCCCATTCTATCTCTACCTGTTCATGTTTTAACCAAGTTGCCGGAATTTCAATGTCAAACTTGACCCAGAACGACTTCCACGAGGGGCCAAAAGCGTACCCCAAGGAAATATCTTCCCACTCCACGGATTTCCAATCGATTTCATTGAACAATGGTCTTAATGTCTGCCCTTCAGGACCATCCTTCACGCGATACGACTGCAATTTCAACAATTGGCGGTCAATCTGGTAAAACTTGGGCAAGTTCAACGTGTGGAACTGGCCACCCGTGTTAGTGAATGTGCGCAAGCGGTCGGTGTACAACCGGTCTATCGGTTTGTGGTTGGGCTGCAACCTATGTGACTGGTACGACATGGTAACTAAAAAAGAAAAACCACTACCCACTAAGCTCAATATCCCTGACTAGGTTTAGGGGTGGTGTGGCCATTGTGCAGGATGGGTATAAACAGAAGCAATAGATCAACGTTCATATATATGTGATCGCTACATATAGTACATATAGTACATATAGTACATATATATATATATATATATATATAAACTACTTGTATGATATCAACCTCCCATCATTACCCCTTATCGATATTCCCGTTTCAGTTACCCCAGATTTTTAATTGAATCCGCAACCACAAAACCCGCAGTAACAACCCAAACACCAATATGAATTGGTGGCACAAGTTAACTTGTGATTAGTAAATCAGTGAGATGGTGCAAGCTACAGCACTAACCAGCAGAGAGTTGTATATAGTTGATTAAGAATTGGCATTGTTGATTTCGTTTGTTCAACTGGACAATTATACATGGACAATCACAACTTTAAGGGTACAACGTAATCCTCACTTTGCCTCACTTTATAGAACAGTCACTTCACTTACACTAATACATCTTGTGCACACTTTGTTCGCTTCGTACACATCGTTCGCTTCATACGCAACGTTCACTTGATACACATCGTTCACTACGTTCGCTTCATACACATCGTTCACTACGCACTCGTTCACTACGTTCACTCGCACTAGTTGACTTCATCCACTCGCACTAGTTGACTTCATCCACTTCGTTCACTACGTACACTACGCACTCGTTCGCTTCGCTCACTCGTGCTTGCTCACTAATCTCTCACTTATATTCCTAACTATCTATTGAATCTTCACTTCCTGGTCTTCTTCCACGGCCAAGATATTCGAATCGGTCTTGATTGAGTTAGCCTTGACCTCGGGCAACTTAGCAGCAAATCCCTTGATCAACGAGTATTCTGTAGTAACCTCTCCACCCAATTTACTGATTTGGTCTTTCAACTGGCTCACGTCGTTATCGGTGGCCGATTCCTTTAAGGTGATAATATAAGATTTCAAGCCTGACATTTTCGGCTTGGGCAGTTTAGTTTTGAGTTTTGACTTGGAAGGGGGCGATGTGAAGATGAGAAAGATCAAGAAAAGTAACCCAACAGATGTGATGATGACTTTATTTATCAAGTTCATACGAAAAAACAATTTCCCCCTGGTGTTGCTGCTGGTTTTATAGTTGGGGTCTCCCCAGTTGCCACCGAAAAAAAAAAAAAAAGAATTACAGCTTCAGTTTTGCTCGTTTCATAGTGAGGCCGAAAAAATATTTCCACAGCGTCATTGGGGGACCCCCTTGTGGTGGGGGGGAGAGAGAGACAAACAAAAAAGTGTGGGAAAGCAAAAGTGGCAGCCACACCACAAATGAAGAACTACACTGCCATTGACCGCTGGTTCAACAAGTTCAGAAGGAAGGGGATATGGGTATACGCATCCCTCGTGTTGGTGCTGACGGCGTACGCCTGGTACTCGTTGAGCCACTTGCCAGAAGTAGCGCCGAAACCAACCAAAGATAAGCACCGCCGTCGCTTGTCCGATAACCAACGCCAGGAGTTGCACAGACAGAACGAGTACAAGTTGCACCACTTGCACCAGGGAGAGACAGGCGTGAAGTTGCGCCACGACGATAACAAGGCAGTGGTGCCAAAGGATTCGGAAGAAGCACATGTGGTCGACTCGTGGGATAAACAACAGTTGTACACCTACTTGGCCGATTATAGAATCTTTCCCGATATCGACGCCGATATAGATCAGGTGAAGGCGCAGGTGAAGGAGGTGTACCGGGTTAATAACACTTAAACTCGTTAACGAAGTTAACGAAGTTAACGAAGTTAACGGGGTGATGAGTTAACGAAGTTAACGAGTTAATGAGTGTTGAGTTAACGAAGTTAATGAGTGTTGAGTTAACAAAGTTAACGAGGTGTTGAGTTAACGAAGTTAACGAAGTTAATATGTGTTGAGTAAACGAAGTTAACGAAGTTAATATGTGTTGAGTAAACGAAGTTAACGAGTTAACAAGTGTTGAGTCAACGAAGTTAACGAGTTGATAAGTGATAAGTTAACGAGTTAATAAGTGTTGAGTCAACGAAGTTAACGAGTTAATACGTGTTGAGTTAACAAAGTTAACGAGTTAATAATGTTGAGTTAACGAAGTTAATGAAGTTAACGAGTTAATACGTGTTGAGTTGATAAGTTAACGAGGTTTACAACTTGTTAACGCAGTTAACGTGAAAGGTTAACGAGTTAAGACGTGCTGAGTTAACAAGCTAATGTGTGTCAAGTTAACGAGTTATGAGTGTTAAGTTAACGAGTTATGAGTGATAAGTAACGATAGACGGGGATAACAAAGATGACGGTAATCGAAGTTAACAAAGTTAACGATAGTGTTTATAAAGTTAATGAAAGGAGTGAACAAAGTTACGAGACTTGGAGTTGAAGTGAATTAACTATGTTGGGTTAACGAAGTTATTGAGTAATGTTGCTCTAACGATGTTATTGAGTGATGTTCGAGCTTACGAAGTTCACGAGCGTTAAGTTAACGAAGGTAACGTGAGATGTTAAGTCAATGATTCAACCCGAGATGTTGTGAGTTTGCGTTAACAAGAATGATGAGAGTTAGCATTAACAGTAACGAAGGTAACTTTCCTAGGCGAAGTTGCCAACTAACACGAGATGTGGAGTGTGCCGCTTTCACAAGAGATGGAAATTTTTGAGAACAAGGTTGAACACGAGCCAATAAATGACTGGATTCTGAGTGAACAAAATGGAGGAGAGCCACGTCGTTATATGTAAGGAACATTCGATGGAGCCGCTCCAAAAAGCTGAAAAGGATCGATTTCTGGTTATTAAGCATTTGAATGATTATCAAAAAGATTTTGATGTTAGCGAACTCAACGATGTTATAGAAGACGGTAATGTGGTAATGGCCCTGGAAAAAATATTGGTTGTCGCAATAATAGACTAATCCAAATTGACTGAACAACTGACGGAGTTCGCTAAGTATACTTATCAATTGAGTTGGGTATGAGGTGTATTTACGTTTGTATCTACATAACTGTAATGGTTTATGACTTTTTCGACTGGTGTGGCTGGAGGTGGAATGCCCAGTTTGTAGTGATTGCATAAATTGTGGACAAATTGCAGTCATTGTATAGTTATTGGGCTCTAGCTACCCGATGGCAATCAAAGTTGTCTCACGCGGAAATCCATCGTCTTTGGTTGCTAGGCAAAGGTCGACGTTGCATCAATATCTTGCATCTACTCAATTGTGGTACTTTTTGGTGAGACTGCATGATTTCAGTTGACTCGATAAACTATCAATAGTATTAATGATATAAGTTGTCGACGTTGTACATGTTCACTACAGAACAAATCCACAATGCTTCATCCCTAGTACTAGACCAAGTTTAATCAAAGTATATCAATTCAGGCTTGATTTTGCACCCATTTTAACCAACCTTTCAAGCCAGAGAAGAAATCACTTGATACGTCAATAGCGAACCTATCCATTGAGTTAGCTAACACTAGCAATCCAGCAAGGAGTGATCTAGAATGTCAGGTTTGACCATTGCACCAAATGATTACCTTTGCGCTACCATCCTCTGCCCCTACGCGTAGTTGGAAAATTTGTATATTGATAATTGATATACATCATAATCACTAGCATTATTGCCACTTATGTCGTTTCTTCTAGTATGACTGACTGTGTTTCGGATTCTGAAGATGATGAGTCGATACGCATTACAAATTCCCTGATTTCTAAGCGAAAATTCGCCAAGTTGCTACTAAAATCAAATCAAAGGTTACAGATCTTACCCCATTACCGGAATATATTTGATGACTCACAGTGGAACAAGTTGAACGATGCGACTGTGACTGAAGTGAGTGAGATCTTTGAAGACTGTGGGAAATTCGCACAAGATATTGTTAGTAGACCTCTGGTGCATGTTTCACGAACCCAACCCAAGCCGAACAAATTGATCAGTGACCTAGATTTGACAGGGTCTATATTACATCTAGATACAATTGATCTAAGCGACCTCAGTTCTCGAAGAGGTCTCAGGCGACGAACATTTGCGGCGACCCACCCTTATTTAGTCGACTCGATTAAATATTTGGGCTTAACCAGTATCAATTATTTAGATGAAATATTCAAGGAAAATCCGGATTTGGATGGGATATTGAAGTTGTTGAATCAATCGTACACCAAACTCAAAAAAAAATACCCTAAAGATGAGAAGTATCAAAAAAAGGACTTTTATACTGTTTATGGAGAGACGAAAAAAGCAGCTGAGGATCAAATAAACCAGGATGTTCCATACCAACCAGTTATTGAATCGCAGTTTGAATCGCCAGTAGCTGTCGATTCGCGAATCGACTCTTACGTTTCCTCACAGCTCGTTTCTCAGCTCGACCCGTCAGATTTTGAAAGTGAAGATGAGCTAATTACACCCAGGCGAAACCGCGTTACTATAATTGATGATGGCCAGCTAAGTGATGAAAATGATTCCGCCGCGATATCGTCTGATAACAAATCGGTAAAAGAAAATTTAGTCAGAGTTGGGGGTCGATTCATGAAGGAACAAAACGTTTTGCGAGGGACTTTGCCAGAATCAGCCAAGCGTTTGAACTTTTATAAAAATTCATCAAAAAGACGAAATACAAGCAAGCCACACAAGATAAATGAAAATCGAAAAGGTTTGGCTCGAAAGAAAATCAACTCGTCCGCTCGTAAACAAAAGGAAACCTTTGTGGACTTAATAGATGATAATCCGCAAGTAGAAGAGGAATATCATTCTGTCGATTTGATTGATGATGTCCCGCAAGTAGAAAAGAATTACCATTCAATGGATGACTCAAGATTGTCTTTGGACGTTTTTGATATATTATCCGATATTTCTGCAACTGAGGATACTGATGAGGACGTTTTGGCCCACATTAAAGATCCTAGGAATGATCTTTCAAAAGATGACGAGTTTTTCATGAAAACGAATAACAGCATCACTATACAAGACGATTCAGTTAGTGAAGTTTCTGACAATTCTGATCTTGATGGATACGAGTCAATTCTTGAGCTGGATGCAATCAATCCATTGATTCTAGGACGAACAACTCGCACAACTAGAAAGCGAGCAGCTTTTAATTCAAGAAAGCAAGCACGTTTGGTGAATGCATTGAGATTCACAACGAATTCGACCGCGACAACTAGAAAACAGGGCAAGACTGTAGCTTCTGGTGTTGAAAGAGGATCCAAACGAACGAAGGATTCCAGCGCGGTTACAAGCAAACGTCGAAAACTTGGTCGCTCTACCTCTTCTTGTGGCAAGCCCAGAGCCCAAACTTATGGCCATCTTGAGCGCAAATCTATGACAAAGAAGACACCAATCGTTAAGCGAGCTACAAAGAAGTATCAGATGGGAACAACTGACTTAAAGGGCGTTTCTGTTGATAAGAACCTTCTCAACTCGCGGTACGAGTTCCTGCGAGATCCTTACCAAGGTACACTTCAATTTGAAGTGGAAACTGAAACTTATAAACCTGCTAAAGTAATATCCAGCATCAAGAATGTAAACCACACTCAGTTGTGTTCCGGGTTTCCTAAAAATTTCATATTGTCTTCAATTGACATGGACGAAATGCAAAAATTGAGCAATGGAAGAAGTTATACACATCGTACGGATTCGGTTTCGATCTCATTAGTTGGCAAGACCTTTCAACTCAACACTTTGAATGTGTTCAAATCTGAAGTGGAGGCGGAGGAGGCTCTAGTGCTAATGCAAAAGCTATTGAAGGAAGCTTCTGGTTTGAGCACTGAATCTGTCGCATTTGAGTTGTACCACTGTATTCGTGGATTGCTTGAATGGCACTTAATTTTGCAAACGAAACCGCGCGAAAGAATTTGGACTTTGGTAGTCAGCATATTATCAGACTTAGCATCGCCAATTTCGAACAACTTGAATGCAAACGCGATGCATTTCTATCCGCTATTTGTTTTATTCAACAAAATATTGATTTTGTTGGAAGAAATCAGTCAAGCGACGGAAAGACAACTCGCTAGCTTGAAAGAAAACTATCGCCAAGCTTGCGATGCGTATTGGCCTCTATTTTTCAACTATTTCAACTTGCATGAGATCGAGGCTACAACATGGAAGAAAACTCGCGAGAGTGAATCATTCCTAATAATGTATAAGTTACTAAATCTTGAGAATAAGCTTTGGCTGCTGATAAATAATGCACTACCACAAGTCCGTAAGGAAACAGGTTTGCTTCTAGAAGATGTACTCTCGTTGGTAACGTTCATTCCTCCGAAAAGCTACAATTGGAGCTGCTTTTATACAGTTTATGGGAAAATTATTGAGAAGGATGATTCTTTGGTTTATAATAGGTTCCTTGATGCTGTTGACCTATTAAATCAACGATTTGGATGGCCGATCGAGGAAAGATTGGTATTACTTTTATACGAGACAATTACCTCCAGAAGATTTGGAAACTTTTTGGATGAATGGATAGAACCAGATCTCATTGGCAAGGTTCGATCTAGAAATGAAATGCCGGATTGTTCTTTTTTTGAGAGATTCATGAAATTATTGTACGGATATATATCTGATAAGCAAACTTATGACAAGCGACTTGTTACAAAATTGTTCACATCCAGCAAATACAAATTTCAGCCGAGCAGAGAGCACTTTATCATGTTTGTGAATCGAATGAACTTCATCTTATTCATGGTTCAATGCACGAGGGAAGATTTGAACAATCAGCTTTCAAGTTTGATTGAGAGCGTACAAGGGCTGAACGATTTCAACATCTTGAAAACATCTGTTCGATCTTTAACGTTGTACACGCAGATATCGAAGGAAAAGGATTTGAAGACACCGAATGCCAGTTTCATTTTTATGATCAATGAATTTTGTGAATCATATTTACGAATTCCAAAAATGAAGTCTTTATGGAATGATATGATTTACGCGTTGGACACATTAGCCCAAGTTAATGTGGCCGCGATTGTTCGCGTATTCTTGAAGATACAAGATGTTCCAGACAAGCTTGCCATAAAACTCTACCAGATTGTATCCTTGGCTATTGAACAATGCATCAATTTGGATATGGAGCTTGTTACCTCCTTGGAATCGAGATTACAGAATCTTCTACATTCGCAAATGGGAAAACATCCAGTTGAAGGGCTGCAAAATGCCAGACTAAATGAAGACATGATTGAGATTTTGATTGAAATGTGGTTGAGAGTTTTCAATATGTCATTCAACCCAAACTGGGATAAGATTGTACTTCAAAACTTTCCATATATAGGCAACCAAGTGCTGCGAGAAAAGTTTGGCTTGAAATTCTATTCCACAGTTTTGCGTTACACAAAACTAGACAAGTCAAGGGATACTATTATAAACGCGGTTCTTCGAGAGTTGGTATCGATGTCTTCGTCGCAGTATCTTCTGCAGATAATCGTTCAACTCACTGACACTAACGATGATATTTTGAGGTTATACAAAGATGATGCGAGATGTTTGGTAACTTTCGGAGCTAAAAGAAAATTGGTCTCTACGATACTTCGAAACATCTCCAAAAGCCTAGAAACTCCTAACTCGATTAAGGAAAGGTACGTCAACGAAGTTGTGAGGACCATGAACGTGGAGCTTGATGCAAACCTTGGCAATGCCTGGTACAAAGATTTTTGTCGTGCAGTAGTTCTAGAAGTCCAGAAACTTTGTTTGACAAGTTCATCGAATCTCGAGTTGGTTCACTCTTTTGCAAACAAACTAGGAATTCTTCAAGAGGAATTGAACCAATTTGTGTGGTCCCAGAAACCGACCTCCCAAAAGCTAACTGAAATTCATAGGGAAATTTCTGATGCCTTGAAATTCAACAAGGATTGCAATCAAGTGCTCAACAAGCTAACCTTCTCTGGTGTTGAATTGGTGTATCATCTAGTCAGCCTTTATTTACTGGCAATTACTTCAAATCAAACTGATAAATGGAAGTATTTGGCGTACATTTTGAAATTTTATTATCTGAGTCTACAATCTTATAAGTTTAAAGCGAATACGCCTGAGTTTTTACGATTTTTTAAGATGTTGAGTGAGACACCTATGTTAAGGGGTATGAGCTGCTCCGACTTAGATGAAACATACCAATTGCAATCGTTCATTAAGATCGCACAAATATTTATTCACAGTCATGATTTGTTTGACGGTTATAAGGATAGGCATGTCATTTTTGAGTGCTCGAAGGATTTTGTACAAGGATTCCTATGCGCAAAATCAAAAGTTACAGGCTCTGTTTTATCTTTCTTTTCAAGTTTCAAGCCTTACGATGTATTCCACAACATACTTGAAACGAATATTGCTGTACATGAGATTGTAGATACCGACAATCATGTGCAACTGAGCACGATTCTCGAATTGAAGATCGAATACATAAAACGGTTGAATGTCGAGTTTTTGGAAAGCAAGAGCACTTTTGTTCCAACAACATGTACACCTCAATGTTTTCAATTTGATTTCCATTGAGCATTAGTTTTTTGCATTTTTATTTCTACACTGTATTGTTACCAAATTATTATTTACTTGCATCAATAGCGGTAGTCCGCAGAACTAATATACACGTCGTTAAAGTCTCATTGAAGTCCTCTTTGGCTCTTGATTAATCGTATTTCAGCCTCCAATTTATCCTTACCCTTTTTGACATCAAGTAAGGCTACAACCGCCCGAATGAGTTCGTCGTACTTCGCCATAGTTTTCCTAGTTGGCATTATTGGTTTCCAACTGGTTCCGCCAGCCGTTGGTATATCAAGTTCCTGTAATAATCCGTTAACCATCTTAAGAACAGACTGTTTCTGTTGCAATCCTGGGAGTCGTTGGCTGGATCTAAGAGTAACACCTGGGTTTAGCCTTTCGTTGGCATGGTAGTGTAAACCATAAGCTTCTTCTTCCTTTTGTGTTAACCTTTTTGTCAATAATTGCTGAATAGCATTAGCGTCAGGCTTCTGACCCGAATTTGAGTTCTGGTTTTGTTTGAGTACACCTGACAAGTATTGTTGTAGATGCGTCTGAAAAGACCTTTCCTTCTTGAACGAAGATGATGCTGCATTTGGAATAGGTGGAGGAATGGGATCTTGTAGTCCAGCACCCTGTGACCTTTGCAGTTGTTGTTGCTGGCGCTTCTTCTGGTTCTTATCCGCAATCATCAAGTGGTTATACAAATTCGCGAGTCCTTGCGAAGATTGATATACCGCAATCGATTGTGTGGTTTGTGGTGAATCCAAAAGCGTTAACAAGTTAGATCTTTCGAGCAACATTTTTTTGGCTGCAAGTTCAAACCTTCTGGCTTCGATCACAAGAGATTCCTCCTCTGCAATCTCTGCGGGTGTCCTTTTGAGTAAGGTTTCCAAGTAAGCTTTTCTTTCCAACTCCCTAGTTTTGGAGAAGGCTTTCAACGATTCAATTAGTGCAGGATTAGAGTTCTCTTTGTTCTCCAATATTCTTATACATACCTGATAAAAATGATCCTTCAAATCTTCAAGCGAACGGTCGGATCTGAAATAATATCTATCAAAGACTATTGGCCACTTCAACTCGAAATTATTGCACAAGTCGAACAAGTACTTTGTTTCCTCGTAAGAAAAATCTTCACCTGAATCTTCCTCTACTAGCTCTGTTTGCTTGTCCATGGATCTATCTCCGGTTTCAGGTTCTTTATTTGTGTCTTCCTCAACTTTCTTCGCCTCCTCTTTAACTTCGACCTCATTACTCAACTCCGATTCCTTTTTAATATCAATTTCTTCAATCTTACTACTATTGTTGACTGTATCTTTCTCTTTTTCCTTCTCTTTCGCCTCTTTCTCTTTCTTCTCTCGTGCTAGCCTCTCCAGTTCCTTCTTTTCTTGATCTCGTTTCGCTTTTTCGATTTTTAGTTTTTTAAAGTGTTGTTTTATCTGTTCCAAGTACACGTAATATGTGTCTTCGTCAGGTAGCTCAGGAATGTCTAGTTTAACATTGAACTTTTCAAAGAAATATGGCTTCACTTCTTCACTTTCTAAGAGTTCTTTCGAACCTTTTACCCAGTGGTGAAACTGTACGTTTTCTTCCTTTTGTTTGGTATTAGCCAGAAAAGGCATCCGCGTCCACGGTGACGGTTTCATCTTATGATTTATCTTGACGGCATTCTGGTTGCTCGAGCCAAGACTGAGCGGTGGTGTATTGGGACCAAGAAGATTATATAACTCTCTAGCTAAACCCGTCTGTCGTGGTTCACTAGAGGTTTTCTGTTTCTTCTTATTTGGCTGTTTTGCATCGTCCCTTTGAATATTCAAGACATCTAATATATCATTAGCTGACATAGTGTAGTCTAAGTATCAAGTGTCTGTGTAGATACTTCCATGTTTTGACTAAACAATATGTCGTCAAAAGTCAAAATAATTCATGTCGCGTGTCGTAAATAAATATAAAGCTTAGCTATGCTAAATAATGGTATACATTTCTATCGTCATCATCTCGTTTGAGATATTCCTTGTCTATCAAGTCGGTGATTCTCTGTTTTATTAAAATCACCGGCGGCTGGAATCTATTTGCAAGTTGTTTTGTTAGCTCTTCAATCAAATCGTTGTGTCTCAAAGTATGGCGAGATTTCATGATCCTTACAATGGCAGCGTTCACCTCAATCTTTCTGCCTTCGCTTATGTTTTGTTTAACTGCATCATTTTCAATTTCGGCTTCAGTTTTTTCCAGTTTTTTGGCCGACGAACTAGCAGAAACGGTCAATACTTTCACCTTCATGGATGGTGATTTGAACTTCGGGTTTAGTTTGAATGTGTCTCCTTCGTTGACTTCTTTCGTCATTGGCAGTTTTATCAAGAGTCTCGATCTTGGCGCAACTGCGATTGATTGTAAATGTCTCTTCAAGTCTTGTTCAGGGATGCCCGTTAGTTCTTTGACTTCTTGATACGTCAACTCGCGCTGCTCATCAAAGGCAGACGATGGGTTTCCTTCGGAATCAACAGATTGCGGTGCAAATAATAGCATAATCATACCAGCGTATGTTGCCAAATTAATCTCATATGTTTTTGATGGGTAAGTAATTTTCAAATCTATCGAACCAAACTTGGGACTCCAATAGAGTGCTTTACTGGAATTCTTGTTGTCAGTATTCCAAAACTCTTCAAATTCCCTAATTGTTGGACGTAGTTGACTGGGCCATATAAACCCTGAGTCCTCATCGAAATATTTGTAATCCTTGGTCATAGATTTGGGCCAATCCAAAACATTACAAATTTTCAACTCGAGGTCAATCAAATTCAATTGATTCTTCTCTAAATGCTTCTTCCAGTATTTCGTAGTGTCCTTTGATTGCTTTATATCTTTGTTCATTCTGATGATTTTGTCAAGCGATGACGTACCCATTTCCTCGCATAGTTTTGATATCAATAACTCCTCAATGTTGATACCCAATTTGCTGTTGAAATTGACGAATTGAGGAGAGCCTTTGGAGTTCAAGAATCTTTTGGCAAAGTGGTTGGCGTAATGCGCTTCAAACGCATCTTTGTCCTTGATATACTTCAAGAATGTTAACGATTTGTCAATCAACTCGTTAACTGGATCCAGGGTGAAATCCCCAGACGATTTATTGATCTGTTTGATATGATGGTCCATATATATTGACAAGATTTCTGGGGCGTTGATCCCAATTTTCCCCAGATTGTTGATGAAATCTCGCATCGCAAATGTAATTGTCTGCTCCACGAGTGGATTTGAGTCAAATGATTGGGTCCATATTAGATTCAATTGGCCCTTGTACCTCAATAAGGTTTCTAGCCACTGTGTAGCAAATGTCGGAGAGTTAGTGGTCAGCTTCTTAGAGTTGTCCAAAGTATTTTTGATGTGATCGGTAATAGTTGAGCCTTGTGAAATGATTGCCTCCTTCAATCGTACTCGCAATAGTTGATGATTAGCATCGATTCTGCCGATGAATTGGTAGATGATTTTCAAGTAAGGTAGGTGGTACTCATCCTGCTTGTCCTGCAACACGTTGTTGACGTTTGGCTCTAGTAAATATACCAACCCTTGTTGATTCATGGGGAACTTTAGGATTGTATCGATATTGTTTTTGATCAATATATTGTTGAACAAGTTGACCAATTTGGTGTGGGATGAGGCTGGGATATGAAACAACATTTTCAGCTCTTCGTCCTTGTAGAGCTGCTCAATTGATTCCAAGTATGTGATCCCGTTTTTGGGCAATTTACTAATGAACTGGTGAAAGAATGTTTCCGAAGCCAGGAAGAACACGGGCTCAAATGTTTGCTGGTAGTAGTTGTCTCCAAATTGGAAGTCAATATTGTTCGAAGACGATTCCACGAGTAGCTCCAACATGTTGATCAATTTGGTGATGTAAAACTTTGTCGATGTAATTTCTTGGCCCTTCCTGCTTTTGGTGTATTCGTTAATGATAATATTAGTGATTTTAGTGCCAATTTCATCTTGGTTGTACTTGATCAAGCTAGTTTTGAATAGCTGGATCCCCAAGTCGTAGATTAGAAGTTTTTTTGATTCCTTGATGTAGACTCGATTTAGATACATCAAGACGTCGCTGATGAATTTCATAGATTGCAAGTGTTCGTCCCACTCTTGCAAGAGGCATTTCATAAATTCTTCGTCATCCAGGATTGCTAGTAGGTATTCTCGTCTTTTCATCAAGTGTTGCAGTATCAACTGCGACACATTGTCGTATAGTTTGCCACCATACTTCCGTAGCACCAAGTTATAGGCCTTCCTATACAACTGTTCATACGACAAGTTGGACACATTTTTGCTTTGGATTTGGATTATGGCATTTGCCAATATCGACCATGACTTTTCATAATCCACGACGTTGTCACTGGACGATGATTCCAAGGAAGAAGAAATCAAAGACTTCCTTGGTGGTCTGATCTTGGATCGTCTATTCCCCGGCACCATTGAGTAGTCGACAGTAGATGCTGAAGAGGTCCAAAACTGTTGCAAATTCAAGATTTATCCAATCTCGTGCTGGGGCGCGTGAAGAATTGTTAAAGCATAATTCGATAATTAACACAATCTGGTTGCAAAAGAAGAACAATTGGAGTTAGATAGAGCAGTGAGGATTGTTTTAGGCTCTAGTTAAGATTTCGTTACCTACTTGTGTTGACCCCAATAACCATAGAAGCACCAGTCTCCTGATTAGAAAACTCAATACAATGCTCACTATTGGGAGTGGTAGCAGACCATATCAATTGAATTATCAGTATCCACAAAACACTAGTGTGTAACACGTTAGTCTCCTTAGTTTGAAGAGAATACGGGAATAGTCTACGTATTTGATTATAATATCTTACCATTCCATCAAATTGCCCGAAACGATGCAATTGATGTACCGTTCTAGTGATGCAACCGTTACAGATACACACGATGTAGTTTATGCCATACCTCCTTCATTCTAGTACATTATAAATTCCCCCATTGGTATTGGCCAAAAACCGGCGCTTAGTAAAATTGCGGTGACGGCGCGAAACCGGAGCCTGGAAATTTTTCAGTCAGTCGCTTTAACAGATATATAAAGAAACTGAATCGTGGTAGTTTACAATTTCCAAGACAATCGAAATGGCTGGACCAAGAACATTATACGATAAAGTGTTTGATGACCATGTTGTCCACAAGGACGACTCAGGTTCGTCTTACTTGCTATACATTGACAGACATTTAGTGCACGAAGTGACTTCTCCCCAAGCGTTCGAAGGTTTGGCCAATGCTGGTAGAAAAGTTAGAAGAACCGACTGCACTTTGGCTACCGTTGACCACAACATCCCCACTATCTCAAGAGCCAATTTCAAAGACTTGGACTCGTTCATTGACCAAGCTGACTCAAAGTTGCAGGTGAAAACATTGGAACAAAACGTCAAAGACTTTGACATTACCTACTTTGGTATGACCGATGAAAGACAAGGTATAGTCCATGTGGTGGGACCGGAACAAGGTTTCACTTTACCTGGGACCACTGTCGTGTGTGGGGATTCACACACCTCTACGCACGGTGCGTTCGGCTCATTAGCATTTGGTATTGGTACTTCTGAAGTCGAACATGTCTTGGCTACGCAAACCATCATTCAAGCAAAATCTAAGAATATGAGAATTGACATTCAAGGCGACTTGTCACCAGGTATCACGTCCAAGGATTTGGTTTTGCATGTCATTGGTGTCATTGGAACTGCCGGTGGTACTGGTTGTGTCATAGAATTCGCCGGAAAGGCTATCGAATCATTATCAATGGAAGCAAGAATGTCTATTTGTAATATGGCCATCGAAGCTGGTGCCAGAGCCGGAATGATCAAACCAGATCAAACCACCTTCGACTACATTAAAGGTAGACCTTTGGCTCCTAAAGGTGACCAATGGTCAAAAGCTTTGGCTTATTGGAAAACATTACATTCCGACGAGGGCGCTAAATTTGATTACGATATCAAAATCAAAGCCAGCGATATTGTACCTACCATAACCTGGGGTAACTCACCACAAGACGCTTTACCAATCACTGCCTCAGTTCCAGATCCCGCTAACTGCGATGACCCAATCAAGAAAGCCGGGATGGAAAGAGCTCTTGAATATCAAGGCTTGAAACCAAACACTCCATTACAATCGATCAAGATCGATAAGGCCTTTATTGGATCGTGTACCAATTCTCGTATTGAAGATTTGAGAGCAGCTGCTAAAGTCGCTAAGGGACACAAGAAAGCAGCCAATGTCAAAGAGGTTTTAGTGGTTCCAGGATCTGGTTTGATCAAAGCTCAGGCTGAAAAAGAAGGTTTGGACAAGTTTTTCGAAGAGGCTGGTTTCAGCTGGAGAGAAGCAGGTTGTTCCATGTGTTTGGGTATGAACCCAGATATCTTGGACCCACAAGAAAGATGTGCATCCACTTCAAATAGAAATTTCGAAGGTAGACAAGGTGCCAAATCAAGAACTCATTTGATGTCGCCAGCTATGGCCGCAGCTGCTGCTATTAAAGGTCACTTCACTGATATTCGTGAATTTGACTACGATCATTCAGATGAACCTGCTGTGCACATTGAATCGGACGAGGAAGAAGACAAAGCACTTCAAGACGCCGTATATGAGCACGAGAAACAAAGCATTGAAAACACTCCTAGCACCGAAGCTGAACGATTATTCGATGTTCCCAAATCGACTCGAGTAGTTGGTGAAGTAGGTGGCATGGACAAATTCACGGTTTTGACTGGTATTACTGCACCTTTAGACAAAGCCAATGTTGATACCGATGCTATCATCCCAAAACAATTCTTGAAGACAATCAAACGTACTGGTTTGAAACAAGGTTTGTTTTATGAATTAAGATTCACTAAGGACGCTAATGGTAACGATGTGGAAACCGATTTCGTTTTGAACGTCGAACCTTATCGTAATGCCGAGATTTTATTAGTTACTGGTGACAATTTTGGCTGTGGATCTTCGAGAGAGCATGCTCCATGGGCATTGAAAGATTTCGGTATCAAGTGCATGATTGCACCTTCATTTGGGGATATTTTTTACAACAACTCGTGTAAGAATGGATTATTACCCATCAGAATTGACCAAGATATCATTTTGAGTAAATTGATACCGGCCGTGCAAGCGGGCCATCAATTGACTATCGATTTACCCAACCAGCAAATCAAAGATGGTGAAACCAATGATGTCTTAGTTGACCACTTTGAGATTGAAGAGTTCAGGAAGCATTGTTTGGTGAATGGGTTTGACGATATTGGATTGACTTTACAGAAGGAAACATTCATCACCAAATACGAGGCTAAGAGACGAGAAATCTTTTCGTTTTTGGAAGGTGGTTCCAAATTGATCAAACCAATCAAAGGGGCCAAGAAGTCCGTTTATGGCTTGAAGACCCAGGAATGGTAATTTCATCAGTGTACTATACATATATCTAATAATAAAAGCCTAATGAGTACTAGCATCGCGTAGACTCACAACTGTTGTTTATATCGTGTGATCGTGGCAACGTGCATTATATGAATCTCGGAATCTATAAATATAATTAATCAAGAGTAGAGGAATTGAACTAGATTTATAGCATTATAGCAACTATTGGGTTGAAAAAGACTGGGAACAGTCTTTACTGAGTAGAAATAAAACGATTATTATAATAGTACAGCAGCAATATATGATGGGCCACAATTTTGGCAAACTCCAACATTGGCCATGTGACACCAGCAGATCAATCTTTCTATATGGGGGGGAGGGGGGGTGTGGTTGGATCCCACGGGTGGTTCTAAGGTTTTAATCAGCTTTTTCTGACATGACTTGTTTCACGGGTTCGCTGTCGTGATATAATTTGTGTTGTTGGATGTACCTGATGACGCTATTTGGCAATAAGTATTGGACGCTCATGCCTCTTCTAATGAACAATCTAATTTTGGTGGACGAGATATCATTGTAGATGAGTTGTTTTATCACCAATACGTTTTTGCGGTGTTCGTACATGATATCGTGCGACAACAAGAACGATCTAACGTCGGACCCTGTTCTTTCGACAATCAAGCATCCGTACTTGCCCAATATATGATGTAAATCCTGGTCGGCCCATACGTCGGGTTCGCCCATTGACTCGATCAAGTCGCCTCCGGCGAGCAACATGATTTTGACCCCGCGACGTTCGCCATTCTTGGTCAAGCAGCCGCCTCGTTTGATGTTGATTTCGTGATTGAAATGGTCCAACACCAATGCTGTGCGGGTGTACTTGTCCTGCAACGATTCCCAGGCGTCGACCATTAGCCATGAGCTCGTGCGTTCGCATGCCAACTCGCACATTCGCACCCGGTGGTGCGCTGGGGCCAATCCTTGTTTCTTGTAGTTTGAGCTCACGGGGGAGTAGTAGCCGCCGATGCATTCGAAGCGCGTTTGTTCGGAGATGGCGTCTAATGCCATTTCAAACATGCGCAAGTGCAAGTAAGTGATGGGGGAGAAGGAGCCACACGCCACTACTACCAAGGGGTATTTGTTGTCGTCGGGCAAGCTAGTGGCTAGTCTGTGGGTGGGGAATTCGTATTCTTCCAAGATGCTTGCTTGGCGCTGGATGCCATGGGGCACTTCTTCCAAGTCGGCGATTTGGTTTGATTTGACCTGGGTGGTGGGCGGCAAGATTTCGTCGTCGGAGCTCAGGTCCTGGAGGTCGGTGTGTTTTCGCAAGATCTTGTTGTGGGTGACTGAGGTCGAAGCGATATTTTGCAAGCTCGGTTTCGACTTTGATGGGTGGGGAGGGGGAGCGTCTATGGGGTCGCCGTAATCGGCCAACACCAAGGGTTCTATGGGCAACATGCTGGGGATGTTGGCCAGCGGCGCCGGCGGCTCGAAGTCCACCCGCACACTGGGTCTCTGGAAGTTAGGATCATTGGTGGGGTCCATTACTGGCGAAAGAATATATAATAAAATTTTGTTTGGCCTGAGCGTCGCAATAATTTCCAGGAACCAAAACGCTCAACCCAAAGTTACTGGTGAACTCGACTCAGTATCAAACTCTACAAACTATGAACACTACTACTCCAATTCATCTTTATTACTTTCTTCAGCCACTCATGCACAAAAATAATTTGCCCACTTATTCTCATTCCTTTTTAGTTGACTCATCGATTGGTGTATAAGGTTTCAGTATAAGCCGTTGCTCAATCCCGAACTTGGAAAAAAAGTAGAAATGCGCTGCAGACAGGATTCGAACCTGCGTGGCCAAAGACCATTGCCTATCAGCTAAAGAATAGCAGGGCAACCCGTTAACCACTCCGGCACTGCAGCCGTAAGTAGTTGAAATGGTTTGTTATCGCGCTTGTCCACTGGGCCACAACCGGGCCTGAACAATTTTCTTGTTGCTATTGTTTTGGTATATGAACTAAACTGGAACATGTTGCTTATGTAATCACTCTTTTTTGTATGAACTGAAAAATATGTTGTACGCTTCATTTATAACTATACTCAGCAACAATGGCTAAAGTGAGACCGGCGAAGCGGTTGATGGAGGCGAGTGGGAAGTGTGCGAAGGAGGGTGCGCTGTATGGTAACTGTGTTCTACAAAACTATCAGACAATAGGCCATGACACCTGTGCCGCTGAATTCACCAAGTTCAAGGCGTGTGTCACCAAGAGTATGGGCAAGAAGTGGTGAGGTTGTATAGAAGGAAACTATGAGTGTTCTTGATTCTGCCCCCTGTACATAGATCTGTTGATAACCAGCAACAAAATATACGCGAACATGATATAACCAAATGTGTATATATCCAGCGATAAATGAAACGATGGTATAACCAAATGTGGTCTGAGAGGTTCATGATTAATAGCTACATTGGAGGGGCCCGACGGCAGCATTTGTCAGAGGACTGGTGAAACCTGTTAGATTCGATTACAACTTAGGTGCCCAATTGTTTTGACGATATGACTTTAGTTTTCTTACTGAGTTTTCTGGTATTTACTAGTCTTTGGTCTATATTTGACGAATGGGTACAATTTATTCGTATCCCCTTCCATGACAACCATACAATTCCTTCGTCACAATGACTATTTATACTTACGCATATTGAAATACCGATCATGATCTCTACCTTTAGAGTCTGTTGCTAGTTCTCGGTAATCGTTCTTTTTGTAAACGAGACGTATACTATGTAGGCAACTTGAGAACATTATAAACAAACAATTATTCACATTAGCACACTTCGGCATGAACCAATAATGTGACAGTGTTTACATATATCTTACTACCACTATCTGAACTACTACACGTATATTGCATAACCATTGAACATGTCAACAGCGGCTGCAAAACTGAAGGGACCCTGTATAAATAAGAGTTTTCACCAAATTATACATCATCATATTGTACGATATATAATCTATTCTCTATTGTGATAACTCTTCTCTGCTGATGGTAGTTCTTCTTCTTTATTTGCTTTGTTTTTTCACGTGCACCATCCCCACACCCACCTGTATATAACTCTAATCTCAGTGGGTCCTCGGGATTTCAACAATGGGCGTGAGCTTGTGATATCTGCAATCAGGTGGTTAGATTCAACACCCACACACACACAAACACACTAGTTCCAGGCAGCCATGATCAACATCTCAAGGTTGGCGTACACCAGAGACGAGCTCAAGACACTATGGTTGCTCTACCAGGATGTGCGTAAGAACACGGGCCAGATCAACTACAACTCACGCTACTTTGTCTTGTTCGCCACCACCCTCGTGTCCACGTTTGGCTTGGGGATCTACTTCACCATCAAGAACATCTTGACCAAGTACAACGACTCCGCCCGCAAGAAGAAGCTCACTCGCCCTAATTTGATCAGACAAAGCTCAACCATCTTGAAAAATGGTTCTCGCGAGATCTTCATCACTCAGTCGCTGGGGAAGACTTCTAGGATAATAATATCAAAGCCAAACAACGACAAGTACGCCGCCGATAAGTACGTGTACAAGAACTTTGAGCAAAACCAAAAACTCATTGAAACTCACAAAAAGAAAGTCATTGTCAACTCACGCTTCATCAACCAACTCATAGTGATTTGGAAAATCTTGATCCCAAAATTCTACAGCAAAAACTCAAGTTTGCTCTTGTCACAGTGCTTTTTCTTGATCTTGAGAACCTGGTTGTCGTTATTAGTGGCTAAACTCGACGGTCAAATCGTGAAAAACTTGATTGCCGGTAACGGGAAAAAATTCACTCGAGACTTGGTATACTGGATCCTCATTGCCTTTCCCGCAAGTTATACTAACGCCGCCATCAAGTACTTGGACAACCGCTTGGCATTATCTTTCAGAACCAACTTGACTAGATACATCCACGACATGTACTTGGACAAAAAAATGGCCTACTACAAGATCTCATTATCGGACTTGCAAAATATCGACCAGTACATCACCACCGACGTGGCGAAATTCTGTGAGTCGCTCGCAGGCCTTTTCTCGAGTATGGGTAAACCATTCATCGACATGATCTTTTTCGCAGTGTACTTGAGAGACAACTTGGGTACGGGCGCCATAATGGGTATGTTTGCCAACTATTTCTTAACGGCATACTTGCTCAAGAAATCTTCGCCCAAGTTTGGCGCCTTGGTGGCGCAAAATACCTTGTTAGAGGGGGTCTACTTCAACCAGCACTTGAACCTCATGAATAACTGCGAGGAAATTGGGTTCTACAAGGGAAGTTTGATTGAAAAATCCAAATTGAGACAAAATTTCACCAAATTGATGAACCATGTAAGCACCGAAATTGACGCGTCCTTCACCTATAATATCATTGAAGATTATATCTTGAAATACACTTGGAGTGCCTGGGGTTACATATTTGCCGGCTTGCCAGCAATCTTGGACGAATTGTTCCCCAAACAACACGAAGAAGGCGACCCCACAAAACTGTCCTCGATCGTCAACCAAAAACAAAATATGAGACAGTTCATCACCAACAAGCGACTCATGTTATCCATGGCCGACGCTGGTTCGCGTCTTATGTATTCGATCAAAGATGTGTCCGAGTTGACTGGTTACACCGATCGTGTATTCACCTTGTTGTCTAATCTTCATCGCGTGCATTCTCCACGATTCGATTATGGCGACCAATTTGGTATTGCCGATATCAATGGGACCATCCAACAAAAATATGCCAATGGGGTTAGATTCGAACACATCCCCGTCATTATCCCCACCGAAAATGGGTCAGAACATCCTCCTTTGGTGGACAACTTGAACTTCAAAGTCGATGGTACCAAAAATTTGCTTGTTTTGGGTTCCAACGGTAGCGGTAAAACTTCAATTGCAAGAATCATGGCCGGCTTATGGCCATTGTACAGTGGTTTACTTTCTAAACCCAGTGAAGATGATACTTTCTACTTACCACAAAAGACTTTCTTCACAACCGGTAACCTTCGTGATCAAATCATTTATCCTTATTCTTACGACGATATGATTGAAATGGGCTACAATGACGATTACTTATACCACATCTTACGCGAAGTCAAATTAGAATATTTGTTAACTAGGGAAGGTAATTTCAACGTCATCAAGGATTGGAAGGATGTTTTCAGTGGTGGCGAAAAACAAAGAGTCAGTATTGCCAGAATCTTGTTCAAAAACCCAAAATTGGTGATTCTTGATGAGTCGACCAATGCCGTATCCACTGATATCGAGGACTATTTATTCGAGTTATTGCAAAAGAAGAAAATCGCATTCATCACCTTGTCACATCGACCATTATTGATGAAATACCATGACTTTGTATTGGAGATCCAAGAAAACGCTCAATGGAAATTTCATGATTTGACGTCGGAGGAGAACTTACAAAGTATTGACAACGAGATCAACAGTATTGAGGAGCAATTGAACTCGGTTAAAAAATGGGAAGCCAGAAAACAAGATATCGAATTGTTTTTGGATGGTAAATACGACGATCTTCCTGACCCAAAAGATGAAGACTTGATTGGTGGCAAAGGCACTGTTGAATTGGCTACACAACATTAGAAAAGATTTGCTATTGCACCATGATTGAATCCATTCTCGCATTCCATACATAGACTGATATTTTTTTTTACAACCATGTTGTAGAACACGAAGTATACGAGCACATAATCACCCAATTGTGTCAAATCACAGCATGTAGTTATAATGCTGCAACAGGTCAAGAATTGTGTGCAGAGTGATCCTGATCGGACTGTCCAAACGCGTTACGACAGATCATACATGAGTAGATTCTACAAATGAGTCATCAATTGACAAAAATCTAGGAAATTAAATTAGTTTATGAACCCGCTCTTTATACTAGTTATAAAACACCTAATTCCTGTTCAGTTAAACCATTCCATGATGAATATCTGTCCAATCTAACTAGGTTATGTTCTTAACAGTAGATTGAGATCCCTGGTGTGACAATCGTTCAATTATTGTTGTTTACATTCAGGAGGGTTTTGTTTAGGTTGCTCACCATCATCTTCTTCATCTTCGTCATCTTCTGAGTCATATTCCTCTTCACCTTCAACATCATCTGGGAAGCCAAACTCCACGGCATCTCCAGTAAACCAATCCACTGCTCTTGGAATCAATCTATCCTTGATTTCTTCTCCTAACTGGTAATCCAATTCCAATCTAGCCTCCAAGTCATCTTCCTCCTCGTCCTCATCGGCATCTTCATCTTCTTCCACTTCTTCATCGTCATTGTTCTTTGGTGCTTCAGGAGGATCAAAGAAATTGAAGAATGACTCGGTAGGGGTCAATTTTTCAATAGTTCTAGTTTGCTTGGTGGTTTTATTCCTTTGTTTTCTTCTTTCGATATTTATAGTAGCATTGACTTCTTTAGATTTCCAGTTAATCTCACAACCGTTGGCATGATCATACACAAAATCTCCCGAGTAACCTAATTCGGGTTGATAGTGGTAGGTTTTGGTCAAGATATGATTTGAGAAATATGAGTTTTCTTTGAATTCAAAAATCAACTCAAACCCTGGGGTTTTGAGGTATTCCATTCTGATATCAATCAAGTATGTCAAGATGTCTGAATCACGTTCGGTGATGGTTTCTGATACTGTGGTCAAGTTTTCCAAAGCTGTCAACCAGAATCCAGGAATACCTGGTTCAACTGACTCATCATCTTCGTCTTCGTCTTCTTCTTTGACTTCCTTCAATTTAGGTTCTCCTTCTTCATCATCCTCGTCGTCTTCTTCTGCTAATTGTTCACCCTCTTCGATTTGTGCTTGCGTGGGTTCTAAATCACCATTGATGATTTTCTTTCGTTGTTCGTACAAAGGTTCATACTTTTTGAAGTATTTCTTTTCCAACTCCAACAATTCCTTTTGAAATTCAGCTTCCAATGTCATTTGCGACTGTTGGATCGATTTCAAACCATACACCCGGTTCTTAATTGGTTTTGGTAACGCGTCAACGTAACCAGATTGCTGGCCCACCAACGTTGACAATTTCCCTTGAATCATCGACAACAAAGCTGGGTTGTTTGCTAATTGTTGTCCCAACTCTTCATTCTCTTCAGAAATTGCTGGCACCGTTGGTGGTTGACTTTTCAAGTACGAGTTCGTCACCGATGCTGGCGTGTTCTGTGGTGTTGGTGCTTTGGAGATGTCTCCGTTTTTGCTTCTGATAGGTTCACTCATCGCTGTATCGTTGCCGTTACTAGTTTATCTAAAGAAGACCTGTTCTTTGATAATTAAATCAACTTGATGGGGCGTGTGTCCCTACAGAAAAAAAAGAAATGTTTCTAAAAGGGCAAAATTAGACGCTGAATAAATATCAACATTGTTGTCAGCCATTGAAACGTGTTCTGGTGGTTGTTCAGGGCGAAGCGATGGCCATAAGTGATAGGCCTTACATTTGCGTAACAACTAAAGTTAATACCTTTTAAGCAAACTCATTTAGTGTATGAGATTTTTGCACCAAGCCTTGATTGATTTTCAGTCAAACTGTCAGACACTATTACACTCTAAGGTAGGCAACGACTCAAAGGAGCACATTCAATTAGTATACAATGTAGACTTATTAGGTGGCCAATGAAGAGGGGCATGGTGAATGAACAATGGTAGAACTGTGGTGTCGTAGCGAGAGGATCAGCGTCCATAGTCAAACAATTATTGTTTCAAATAGGGTCAAATGGCTCTGATCTCGAATTTAGGGTTTGAAAACAGACAATGCTGGTGGTATAAGTAGAAAATACGACGCTACACCTTGGTATTAGTTTGACACGCAAAATCTAGCATTCACGCAAGGGGCCTCGGGGAGTCGTAGCCTAGCAACCCAAGATAGAACGGAAGTGTTGTAATGTTAGTCATCGTTCGTTGTACACTATATATTCCGTATCAGTTCCCTGGTCTGAGTATTTCGTGGTGGTGAATCATATTCCCGAAAACTACCACATTTCCTAACCCAAATATTTGCAAAGCGGAGCTCATGCAACAATGTAACAAACAACTATAATATCAGAAGGACTCACAACACCTCTTGGTATTCGGACACGATGCATGGGTATGCTTCCTTGAAGAGAAATGTCAAGATGGTTTACGGGGCCATTCTTGATGCCGGCTTATTTGTTTGCCAACTCTTGTCGACTCTCCTACTCGCCATTAATAAGTGAGAAATTGATGTGATCAGTAGCAGTCAAAATGAGTTCTCAACACTGTCTTGTGTAGCTAGTTGTGACAACATAGAGTGTGTCTATTGACATAGGTATCGATTTTGCCTTTTATCGTAAATACCAGATTGAGGTGTAACTGCGCTGCGTGACTATTTGAATATGCTGCCACTGGGCTCTACAACGAAAACTCGAAACCTTTCTGCTAGACTCAATCTTGTCTTATACAGAATCTACTTTCGAACCTAAGAGTACAATAAGCATAGCACCGAAAGATTGACTTGCACTTTGTTTTGGTCGAACTCGCGATTCGAACTAAAGTCCTTTACTGCTCTTGCTACTCTTTGTTGATGCTAGTCATCATTCAAAATTTTTAACTAAAATAATACAAATCGCAAAAAATTGCAATATTAAAAACAATACATTCTCCATGAGAAAATAGCACTATTAACTCTACTAAAGACTATAGAGTATATATGGATGCTAGAAATCTACTTTAATCAAATTTTGGGACAGTTTCGATTCGGCCCACAATTCCATTAGACTGCATAGGAAACCAAAATTTTTCAAGGGTGATGCGGTGGCTCAATGGTAGAGCTTTCGACTCCAAATCGAAGGGTTGCAGGTTCAATTCCTGTCCGTGTCAATTCCTTTTCTTTTTTGTTAGTTTGAACAAATAGTGAGCGATAAGATAGCAAGTTACACAGTGGGAGAAGTATATGGAACTTGTAAAAAGCTAGTTTAATCATAGTGGTGTTAAATCTGATAAATTGCGGATCAAAGTTTCATGGAAACAGACCTCTTCTGGGTCCAAAATAGCCATCGGGCGCGCCTGATTCGGGGTCCAAACCACCACTCATTACGCCCTCATAACCCTGATACACAACGTTATTACCCCACCAGCTGATCACTTTTGAGTGATACTGAACTGAAAAGAATACATTTATGGAAGAAAACGCGACACCCGCAGTGAGACCTGCCCCTAATACATAAGTGTATTTGGACCACCACGTAAGATATCTTCGTTTGATATAATGCATAAAGACATATGACACGTAAAGACTCCCCGTGAAGTAGCTCAAATTGTAAGGAGCATAATTCAAAAGCCCACCTATGATCACAGTCGGTTGGAAGTATTTAGTTAAAAAGCTAGGTCCATACCTCTTAAACGTGAGACAAGGAACCACTAACAAAACTCCAACCAAAAAAAGCGTACTGCAAAACGGGGTATAATCCTCCAAAAATCTTATGAGGTCTTATAACTCCCCAAGGAATTGATGAGCTGTAGAAACTCACTGAGCCGGGACAGGTAAATTTATCAGAATTAGTATGGGAGCAATAGTCAGGGATATACTTAACCTGGAAATTGATTACTGCCAACTGGACAAACGATGACACGAAAATTGAGGTTAGTTGTGTTCTGAGTAACGACCTTGGTGGATTCTTCAAGTAGTGGGCCAATTTCTGGTTTAGTATAAAATACTCAGTTTGTCCATCACTCACACCTAAACCTTTGACAAACATTAGAGCTGGGCCATTTCCAGGGATTGCATAACCAATCATCAATTCTGTGAGCACATTCAAAGACAATGAGAATCCTATTCTTGAGTACACAGCTGTTATTGAAACCAAGTAGATGAAGTTCATACCGACCGCGAAAAACACCACCCATACTGGCGTATTGGTCGGATACAATTTAACACATAATACTCCAAGCACAATTGATATCATCAATACGAGCATATACATCCAATCGAAAACCTCCTTGTAATTCCTCATGTGTTTGGTGAATGGATCTGTTGGGCCTGAATAAGCAGATTGTTTCGAATGAATTAGTGATTCGAACAAGCGCTTGAAACCCATCCATATGGAGTTGTGATAATTAGCCACTTCGTAAAATAAGATGAATGGGAAGATTGTGAAATACGTGAAATATACCACTAATAACCCTGACGTGAAGAACGGCGGACCGTATTCTTGGTATCTCCCCGAATCCAATAGCCCCTCTTGAACTTCACAAATCAGGCCAGTGTTAGTGAATAAATGTTTGAGTTAATAGGCATGTAATTGGTCCAATTACAGTTCGTATACCAAATTGCCGTTATTGAAAAAGGCCAACAATTAGGCCAATATAAATATTAGCTTGGTAAAAAAACGGTTGGCCCAAGGGAGACGTGTAGTTGATTGTATTCCAATCAAAAGTCGGAATCGGATTTAATCCAAGTCCATGGAATGTACCTGTGATGTTGACCAAGTTGAGGTTGTTAGGATTGATCCATGTGAGCCAACTGAAAGTCGATAACGCCAGAAATAAATAGTTGGGAACCCAAAAGTAGCACCAGGAGATCCCGAAACATATGAAAAAGAATCGATACCGAGAAATAGTCCACCCTTGAATATTCTCTTTCTTCTCGGGTTGCAATAATGTACGATTGACTGCCAAAGTTGGTAGGACCGATGGCCATAAAGTCTGAACTGGATAGGTTATAAGTTTTTTGGAAATCCCTGAAAAAGCAAGTCTTAGTAAACAATTTGCTAAGATCAAAAGAGTTTGGTAACCAAAATCTGCCCACTGATTATTGTAGAATCTTGCTACTCTGTGAGCATGGATGTTGTACGATATGATGTAGCCCCTCCAATTGCGGTGTAAAACAAGGTGGCTGTCAATTGTTCCTTTTCACTCCATGGACCAGGGTTCCAGTCGACGTCAAACTTCCAGATCTTGAACTTGGCAAAATCGATGCTAATAACCATCCCGAGGGATAGATGAAGAGTTGTACAATTGAAGAAGATAGAGTGATTGGTGGTTGTCTTTGCGAGAAGATCTGATCAATAATGGCACCGATAATACACCAAAGAATACCAACCACGTATACTCTTGGAGCCTCGCATGGTATCGTTGGATCGTCAAAAGGTGTTGTCACTGCTCGTACCTCCGGATATGGAGAGTAGTACTCAATCAATGCGGCTTCCAACCTTGTTTGCAATCCCGGGTCCAGTATTTGACGCCAGTCGTTTGAATCATCTTTGGCACCCTCACACTGTTGGAATCCATTCGGAGTACAAGTCTCAATTTCAATAATGGATGCAACTTCTCCAACACCGTCTGTGCTATCAAGTTTATCAGAGCAGTTGGAGCCAAGAGTCACAAGTTGCGACCACAAGTTGTATCCTGCGCGTGTTATATTTACGTCCCCTTCATGATTGCGTACCGCTGTTTTCAAGATCGTTAATGCTCGATCGTAACCAAGATCGTTGATCTTTCGCATATACGAAGCTGTTGCCGGGATGGTATCCGAAGACACCAAATAACCGAAGTCCAATCTCTGCAAAACGAATCTCGTCTGTTTTAGGGTCAAGGTACCATCGACAGCATCTGAATTCGATTCAGTGGTCATCTACTCAAGCTTTTCTCCGTTCGTACTACTCCTTTGAAGATGTGTAAAAATGGGAAATTCTCCTTTAACGACCAAACTCCATTCAAATGAGTATAGCTCCCCATCTGCCTCAACTGACAAGTATTCACGAGAGCACCCAAATTCGGATAGCTAAGAACCAAAACGAAACATGGTAGATCATCAAATCAAATTCAGGACCTACTCCGATAGCCTTAATCAACCTCCACACCAATTTCGTATGTCACTCTCATGAATCATAGCGGAGACGTAAGGGAAAATCCACCAAAACTACGTTGGGCTTAGTAAACTGTAGAGCTGTACCACCTTCAATTGACATGGGTCAGCTTCTTTACTCAACTTTGAGCATAACTCGAGAAGCCTTTACCTCGTTTTAGAAGCACCAAGTCGCGAGTAAAGAGAGTACCAACATCTGTAGCCATGAATCAAACTGTAAACTCAATTGACTCGAAGAGTACCAATTGATTAACCAAATATTGAGTTACGACTTGATCGAAATTCGCGGCTGAAAATCTATGAATTTGCAGATAACCAAAGCTTAAGAATCAAGTGGTATTCAATTATTCTTTTGCATACCAAAATAGCCATAACCAAATGACTACAATTCAATTATAAGAGTTAACATTGATCATGAAGTACACGTTTGATTACATAAAGTTGACATTAAATAAGATTTGGGAAATGAATCATGGGAAACTCCCTATTCTGGGTCCGAAATAACCCTCTGGCGCTACTTCTGTTGCATTTAATCCACCAATAGTACCACCTTCATATCCGAGATATGGAACGTTGTTACCCCACCAGTCGATATACTTATCTTGGTATTGAACAGCAAAGAATATAATGATTGAACTGAAAGCCACCCCCGCCGATAAACCAGCACCGAGAATATAGTTATATTTCGACCACCAAGTAAGGAAGTGCTTCTTGATATAGTACATAAACACGAAGGAGATGTACAAACCACCTGTGAAGTAACTTAAATTATAGGGAGCGTAATTAAGCATACCACCAATAACGACGGTTGGCTGGAAATATTTGGTGTATTTCCTGGGACCGTACCATTTAAAAGCAAGGCAAGGGAACACCAATAAGAAGCCGATCAAAAAGGTGTATTGTAAAACTGGATACAACCCACCAAACACTTTTTTGGGACCAATAACCCCCCAAGTGATCGAAGCATTGTAAAATGTGATAGCACCTGGGCAAGTGAACTGTTTGTTACCTGTGCAATAATCGGTAATACCGCCATTCATCTGGAAATTTAATATACCCAATTGGACAAAAGAAGCAACCACAACAGACACCATTTGACACCTGAATAATGCTCTGGGAGCAAGTTTCAAGTAGTGTGCTTGCTTCTGATTGGTAATATAGTTTTCCGCCTGGGCGTCGGTATTAACACCTAAAGCCTTGACGAACATCAACGCTAAACCGTTTCCTGGAAGTGCATATCCAATAATCAATTCAGTCAAAACATTCAATGAAAACGAAAACCCAGTTCTCGAATATACAGCGGTGATTGGGATTAAGAACACAAAATTCAATCCAATGGCAAAGAAGATGGTCCAAACAGGGGTGTTGGCTGGGTACAACTTGACACACAAGATGGCCAAGACAATTGAAATCACCAAAACAAACAAAAATACCCATTCGGGAACCTCTTTGTATTTTTTCATATGTCTGGAAAATGGATCGTTGAACCCTTCATATGTCGATTGTTTCCAATTTCTCATCATGGCTACTAGTTGAACAATTGCTTTCGAGATTGGTTTCCAGTAGAGTGCAATCTCATAGAAGAATGCAAATGGATAGATTGCAAAGAATGCACCATATAATACCAAGTTAGCAGCCGAGTAAAATGGAGCACCATAAGCCTGATATTTTTCATTGCTGAACATACTGTTCTCTGTGAGGACTTTTTGCACACTATACACTTTACCAGTATTAGTGAACAAAGAATTTGAGTTAATTGGAAGAAACTTACTCCATTTATAGTTTGAGTACCACACACCAACGATACTGAAAAATCCTATCAACATGCCAATGTATATATTGACTTGATAGAAAAATGGAAGTGCCAATGCTGCTGAATAATTAAGTATGTTCCAATCGAAGGACGGAATCGGGTTCAAACCAAGACCATAATTTGAACCGGTGATGTTGACGAGATTCAAATTGTAAGGTTTGATCCAAGTTATCCAGTTGAAAGTTGATAACGCAGCAAAGATATAATTGGGAAACCAGAAATATACCCAAGATGCGGCAAATGTGGTAAAAAAAAAGTAATACCTGGAGATTTTCCACCCATTGATTTTCTCCTTCTTTTCGGGTTGCAACAATGCTTTATTAACAGCAATGGTTGGCAAGATTGATGGCCACACGGATTGCACTGGATACACAGCAAATTTTCGAATGATACCTGCGAGCCCAAAACCAACGAAGTTAGTTGACAATATCAATAAAGTCTGGTATCCAAAGTCAGCCCACTGGTTGTTGTAGAACTGGGGTAATTTTTGGGCATGAATGTTATAGGAGACGTAAGATGTGGCACCACCGGAAACGGAGTAAAACAATGTTGTCAACATTTGTTCCTTGTGATTCCATGGACCGGGATTCAAATCAATAGTGCAGTTCCAGACCTTGAATTTCCAAGCTGGTAATATCATGTGTAACAACATCCCACAAGGCAAAAGAAAGATTTGTACCACAGCGGGAGACAAGACAATGGAAGGCTGTCTTTGCGAGAAGAATTGATCGATAACAGCACCTATAGCACACCAAATGATCCCTAAAACATACACCCTGAATGTCTCGCATGGCATGTCAGGGTCGTCAAAAGGTTCTGTGACAGCTCTAACTTCAGGATATGGGGAGTAGAATGCCACTAAAGCTGCTTCTAATCTCACTTGCAAGTCCCAATCGACGATATTGTGCCAATCGCCTGAGTAACTTCCGCTTTCAACATCAGAACTGATATCTGAGTCCACACGATGGTCCTTGACATTGACATTGGTTTTTTTTTCATCAAGCACTTTAGCGAGAGAGTCTTTGACATTAGATTGAGTACCAGCTCGATCAACCAAATCCTCCCACAAATTCATATCTGCCGTTGGGATATTAACATCGGCGTCGTGATCGACTAGTGCCTGTTTCAAGATCGCTACTGCTTCGTTAGTGTGAAGGTTTTCCACTTGCTCTATCATATAAGAGGCTGTGGGGGGCATATCATCCAATGTTAACAACGACTCATAATTCAACCTTCTCAAGATGAAGAACTTTTGCTCGTTCGTCAACGAGGTACCGATTTGATTGATTGACAATTGGTTTGAAACAATAGCATGGATGTCGATATTGTCCAATCGTTCCTCAGCACTTCTGATAGCAACAAGCTCCTGTTCCTTCTCAGTCATCCTGGAAACTATGACGAAAGCTGTTGACTCCAAAATTCAACACCAACAAATGGAGGTGAATTTATATTGCATGACTGCTCCCAGCTTATCAGACACAGATTAAGATTGTGGTAGTTAGGATCACCAATATGAGTATGCCAATCAAGCTGCACATTGTATTATCTCCCCATAAAAATTGGTATGGCTCCATAATAAACTTCCAAGACTACAATCAAAATCACTACGTCAATATCGAAAAATATCGATAAAGAAGCAATAATTCAGACGGGGAGGCGTGGCGGCTTCATTAAATTGCCCCATCTTGGAACAACTAATGCAGCTAAATCATGAGCTTATACTCTCTAGTACCTCACTTGAAACATGGAGAGAGCCACGCCAAACGATGGTGATTCGTTCTGAAGGGTATGGTCACAATTCAGCAGTGAGTGCAAACGTAGATATACGACCAAAAGATCAGCTACTATATCATGAGGATTGGCGATCAAGGTTACATTCGAGAGCAAGCGATTGGCTCCTCTCGATATCGCAACGATTGATAGATAAGTCATGCACACGAGTGTGATACAGCTGATGTTTGGGTTTTGGAGCCTAACGACAAAGCGGGAACCAAACCTTCCCGCAATCGGGATCACTAACGAGCATGCATAAAGGATTAAGCAGCAATAGCTTCTAAATATGTAAATTCTCGTATGATCCCAGACAATTACGCAATACATCTCCAACAACAATACCCAATCGTCGATTGGTTCAGCAACTGGGGACTGAGATTTCATTGTCGAGTCTTTGTTAAACTCCCAGCGTGTAGATCGCAATGAAGTGTGTTCGGCGTACTTTAAAGTTATCCGAAAAACGAACCCATTTCAGACGAAGCCACAATTCAATTGCTGTTTGGTAGTCATACCAATGAGCTTAGGCCGATAGAACATATGGCTTCTATCATGTATATCATTCAGATAAGATATAGTGGCTTAAACTGATCATGTCGAAAAGTAATGTAACCCCCGTTAAAGTTTCTGAATGATTTGGCTAGTGAAGGCTAAATCACTCGTGGTTGACAAACGCCAGTTGTAACAGACACAGTAGAGTGTCATAAGTATCAAGCTCCAATCGGGAAACACTCGTTGGTCCACTTATCGTGAGCAAATTACATTTTTTACGTCAACGCATGTATATGCATTGGATGCAAATCCAATCGCCAAAAGTTGACTCTCATGACCAAGTGGCTTCCATCACGTTGATATCGGCTGCGAAGCCGATCCCAGTAGCCGTTCGCGGGACTCCTCCCAATCATAACTAGAATAGATTTGGAAATCAACCACTTTCTATTGGTGAGTTGAGATATGCTGAGAATAAAAGATCCTTTGGTTTGCAAAGCATAATGGTTCAAGTAACCCAATCGTTGGCTGGTGATCACAAATCAACTTAGATGGTTTGGGTGCATATTCAAACTATAGCGATGGACTGACAGGTGAATAACATCATACTGCTACTTTCCATGGCTGCATCATTAATTAAGTCGACAAGACATGGGTATCTAGGCATTCTTCGGGTTATAGAACTACTCAGAATTGATCAAGCATCAAGGGAGCTAGTATATTATTGGAAATGGAATCCTGTATCAATATCGCTTAGTTGAGTAGGTCATTGTTCGAAATACCCAATGAGGAGATGGTGTGCTCAAAATCAAGAAGCAAATGAACACTGTCAGACTCTAAATACAAGTGTTGGTGAAATCAAATACACGTTTTTAGAACATGATAAAAGACAACATCGTTTTCAACAGTTTCCAACTAGCCGATTGTGGTCCACTCGAATATGGACATCTTCAAGTACCATCAAATCTAAACATAAACAACCAACAGCTGCGTCCAGCTATCAACTTTGGACACAATACTGAACCAACACCGCGAACAAGAAAAATTCGGGCCATCTATTGATGGCGCTGTCAAACACAAAATATACCACCACAACAATTTTATGGCGTACCATAACCTGTTGCAAGTTTGTTGTAACTTTCCACAACATTTGAAAAACTTCTTGATGCAGCTATTGAATACCAATATTCCCATCAGTTGGGCCATACATACTGGACGGACTACGCATCCCCACTGGCTCAAATGTGTTTTGATTTCCTCGAAAAGGGGACCAAAAAGCTAGAGTGCTGCTACTCCATGCCGCTCGTATTTACACGCACCCCAAACTCGGCTGAACTGGCGTCCGTCGTATCATTCTAACTATCACCATTTCACGAGGTAGATCACGGCAATTGTCGGCAATTGAAAACACACCAAGATCAATTGTCCAGAAAACTTAGGAGGGTTAACTTGTGAACAGACATCACTATCAACACCATACCGCGATGCCGCCCTCCTTCACTTTTCACTGTACGATACGATTTTTATCGTAAGTTGGTGTATTTATCTCAACCACGACGTAAGCCTTGTCGATGTTGCCTTTCGATTCCAGTCGCCACAAAGTAGTAAGTTGAACCTTAGACAGTAAGTACTTGTCACCAACTCTATCGCCACCTCTCAAACCAATTTTTCTGAAAGTCTGGGGTTGGGAAATGTGTCAGAAAAGCAGATTGCATCCACCAACCGGGCTAGCCCTCGACTGACCAGTTACAAGATACTACGACCGTGTTGCACATACAGCTTGGCTACCGCTAAGATTACTACGAGAAAGCGCGTTGGTGCACCTAACACCTTTTGACGACAATTGACACATTTGGCAATGCCAGTTGTTCTGAAATTTGCGCAAATCCAGGTAAAATTCCACTTACAAAGCAAGATAGTCAGACAATAACCCACTGAGCACCATCCACCACCCTTGTTATGTCTCTCTGTAGCCAAGCCGGTATTGAAACTTAATCACACCGCGCTACCATTTCATATCGATATAACTTTCGGGGACGCGGCATACTGAGCGCAAGTGAGTTGCCGTATTAGAACCAGAGATTAGAGATAACTTGCTGCCAGATAATGATAACCAGACGATAAAAGGGGGTGCAGTCAAAGCAATGGTGTAGAAGAGAATAAACCACTTTCCATCACACCCACCCTACCAATATTCTGGTGATTATTGTTGCGCCCAGTTGAGGTTGACAGATTTGGTAGTGGGGAATTGAAATTGCTTCTGGCTAATTTATTTTTTTTACCCCATCTTCATCTACCAAGATTTGAAATCTTATCTTCAAGTATGACTAGGCGGTTAAAAACATTCGCTTTGACTTTATATATATCTGCCTTTTCGTCGCTAACACCATTATTTTAACTCCAACGTGTTTATGTCAAATCATGTTGTTCAACACCAAGAGTAAGACAGTCGACCACAAGCTATCGGCAACGTCGACTGGGTCGTTGCGAGACCCAGAACTACACCCAGTAACCTCGCAAGTCCATATCGACGCTATGCCCATCCTGTCCATCTTGTCGAATCAAGGTATCACTGTGAACATCGATCATGCCATCAACTCCGATGAGGCCATGATTATTGCCATGGGTTATAAACCCGAGTTCAAGCGTGAGTTTAGCTTGTTGACGGTGTTTGCGGTGTCGTTCTCAGTGCTTGGTTTGCTCCCCTCCATCGCCTCGTGCTTCGACTACCAGCAATTGGTGATTGGTATGTCGCCAATACCGTGGTTGATCGCAATCGTGTTTGTCACCTCGGTGGCCTTATCATTGGCCGAAACAGCGTCAGCCTTCCCCGTGAGTTCGGGTACGCCCTACGCCGTGTCCCAGTTGGCTCCACCAAAATACAAAGCCATCTTGACCTGGTTGACGTGCTGGTCTAATTGGTTGTGCCAAATCACGGCCGCCCCCGCCGTGAACTACTCGGGCGCATCAATGATGTTGGCGCTTCGCTCATACAATGATCCTGGTTTCACGGCGTCGCACTGGCAGGTGTACCTTTTGACCACGGGGATCATGATCTCGCACGGGTTGATCTCGTCGTTACCCACAAAATGGTTGGCCCAGTTCAACACCGTGGGTACCAGTTGCAACATTATGTTCTTGGTGATTGTGTTTGTGATGATCTTGGCCGGCAACGATCGTGTCAACTTGAACGAAGCGGTTACCACCAAGTTTAACTCGAACTCGGTAGCATGGGGGTTGACCAATTTCACCGATTTCCCCACGGGTGTCGCTATGCTCATTTCGTTCCTTGGGGTGATTTGGTCAATGTCGGGGTACGATTCTCCTTTCCACTTGGCGGAAGAGTGTTCGAACGCCGCCACCGCAGCCCCACAAGCGATTGTGTTGACTTCGACGGTTGGAGGTGCTGTGGGGTTCTTGTTTATGATTGCCATTTCCTACACCTTGGTTGATTTGGACGAAATCATGGCCGATCCCAACGGGTTGAGTCAGCCATTTGTTACCTACTTATCACAGATATTGAAGCACGACTTGGTGATTGCCGCCACAGCGTTGACGATTATCAGTTCATACTTTATGGGGTGTTCGTGTATGTTGGCAGCGTCGCGAGTGACGTTTGCTTATTCGCGAGATGGGATGTTCCCTTTGTCCAAGTTCTGGAAGATTGTGTCACCGGTGACACAGACCCCCATCAATGCCGTCTGGATCAACTGGTTCTTGGGCCAGATGTTGTTGTTGTTGATGTTTGCTAATGACACTGCCATTGGTGCCATATTCTCAGTGGGGGGTATTGCTGGTTTCGTGTCGTTCACCATGCCCACTTTTTTGAAGATCACCTATGCCCGCAACCTGTTCAAGCCTGGTCCTTGGAACTTGGGCAAGTTGTCGGAACCGATTGGCTGGGTTTCGGTGTGTTTTGTGGCGGTGATGGTGCCAATATTGTGTTTCCCCACAGTGCGCGGCGAGAACTTGACGTTGGATTATATGAACTGGACAGTGGTGGTGTATTTCGGGCCATTATTCTTGTCGTTGGTGTACTATTTTGCCGCCGCCCGCAAATGGTACAAGGGGCCCAAGTCGAACTTAGACGAAACCTACTTTACCTATGACGACGAGGTGATTGACGGGAAGGAGGACTACGTGGTGGATGCCAACGCCACTAAATTGTCCTGAGGCATCGAATTTCGATAGTATTTATAGGCCAGATGAAATTAATGTACGCAAAATAAAATCACGGTCAGACAATTGTTTGTAGAAACAACATCGTAAAAATGTTTATAAATTCACCGAGAGAATACATTGCCTATCAAACAAACACTGGCCAAAGCACTGGTTTGGCCACTCTGTACTTCCTTATCGTAGAACAACCCTGGCACTAATAAGATCTCGATTTCCCAAAGCAGTGATTACATAAGAGATTAGATCATGTCTACCCCCCCATAAACTCCAGTTCGTCTTACTCCTTAAGCAATGCGCATAATACAGAGTATACGACATAGTTTGGATTTATATGGACATAGTAGCGTTCAATGAGTAACACGCACCTCTTGCTGTCAGATAGGAGTAGGATGTTTGGATTATTTGGAGAAGTGCAGTGAAGACTAACCGGTTCCATATCATTATCTAAAGTATGTTTAGTAATCCACATTGATTATACTCAATAGAACCTTACAGTTACTGCTATAAGGTCCTTATATATATCTTACACTATGCCTTTATCCAGAGAGTATAATTATTACCGATCTTTTTCTAATCAATTACTACACAAGCCTAAGATTAGCTATTCCCCCCCCTCGTGGAACTCAAATACTTCCTACCCCTTAAGCAAAGCGCTTAATACTGACGGTATGTCACTCCTTGTATATTGAGTCTGAATTGAATGGTCCAACTTGGTACACTCAGTATACGTCATACATGATTTACTTTGTATACCACTTTGTATATAGAAACTGTGCATCCACTATAAAGGAATAGACACCTCCTTCTTCGAATATCTGTAGATCAATACACAAACTTAAGACTAGGTTTGAAGAACTTTGGACGATGCGTAATTTGTGCAGCAGTTCTGAAACATAATGTCTATTGTTTACGTATGTACGCTCCAAACCCCACCCCCACTTGACCCACTTGACTCATCTAACTCACCCACCTAACCCACTCATTCCAACCACAACCCGCTGTGTACCTATTCACCACCCCCACTCACCACCCCCACGTTCCACCCCTTGCAGTTGGAGGGTATTCTGGTCGAGCGTGCTATGGCTAACGCCACAAAGTGGATGCGGTATTTCTGGGTGTGGCGGGCGTGGTCGATCGCGATCGCAGGCCGGCCACCCAAGCACCGATATCGCTAAAAACACCCATTGACCCATGTTGGTTGCACATGTCCACATGTGATGTACCTGAAGAATCTGTCAACCTAATTGGTGTTGTCTGCACATTGGTGCTTTCTTTACATCCCATTAAGTGCTATCCCATCCCATTGGTGCTATATTTCATCACATTCATCTTATCGTGCATAATCCACCGATACCAACGACAACGTTTCTTTTGGCGTTACTCAAACAAAGACGAGTGGATATGCGAGAGAACGGTTCATGGATAACAATGGCCAGGCTTAGGCACGTAGAGAACGCGGCACGGAGATAGCCGCTGCCGATGGAGTGTGATTGTCCACAAGCACCGGTGCTACCCACCCGCACATTGATTCTCCAGGCGATTGTTGATAGCGTCTATGGTTTGGTTTGACTGTGAGTCGGCTCAGGTGACTGGCATGTGATTTTGACCACCTCTCCTTAAAATGGGTCTGCAGCAATTGGGTGGAAAGGTAAGGTGGTGGTAGTAGTAGTGGAAGAGTAATGAAAAGTAATTAAACAGTTACAGAATAGTATACCTACACTTGTCGCCAATGGTTAGCTTTCGTCATTCACGATTCCAGTCCTCGGGCAAGCTGCTTTGGGCGATTGTGTCGTGAAAATAAATCTTATTTCTTTTGTGGTTATTTTTATACATGGTTTTTTTTTGGTTTTTTATTTTGGTTTTTTTTTTTTTTTCCAAATTTCCATGTGAAATTGACGATGGGCAAACAAATATAAAAAGACCGATAAGCAGAGGTAAAAATTGAAAGCAAACCACCCCCAATACCAGTCATGGCCGATAAATTATTTGAATCGAAAACCTTGCAACACGTCTACTCGTACGAGTTTGTCCACAAGTTGGTGAGCTACATCTTGAGCTACTCGGTGCTCAACTACGTGTACCAGCAATTATTGGCAGTGTACACCAAGATCAACGAGTTGATCATCACCCCATACTTGGCCAGCTACCTTTCGTTGGTTGATGGCAGATTGAATGCGTTCTTGACCAACTATGTCGACAATATCTTATCCAAATCATTCAACTTGTTGAAGTTGACCAACGACGAGTCGTTCAAAAGATTGAACCAAGTGTTCCCCGACGACAAGTACAAGTTGGACCAAGGCACCGAATTGGAAAAATCAGTGGCTATTTTCAAACAATTTGTGTCGCGTTTCATCAACTTCACCTTGACCCAAAGCAACGAAGTGACCAAGACCATCACCAACACTTACTCGCAACAAATCAAACAAAACGAAGGCAATATCGTGGTGAAGAATATCAATGCTTCGTTAAACACTGCCAACATTACTTTTGAAACCTACATTAAACCATTACAAACCAAGACCAACGACTTGTACCAAGACGGCAAATCATACTTGAACGACGTCACCACCCAAACCAAAACTAAAATCAACGACGTGACCACCCAAACCAAGTCCAAAATCACCGACGTCACTACCCAAACCAAGAACCGTGCCCAGGAAGTGTTGAATGACAGCAAAACCAAAGCTCAGGAAGTGTTGAATGACGGCAAGAAGAAGGCCCAGGAATACATAAACATTGAAGAAGTGCCCGTGGTCAAAGCATCGGCCTAGTGTTAGAGAGACGGTTGTTTTATAGTGAATATTATAGAATTTTGTATTGGAACCATAAATGTGTAGTGTATTCACCACAAACAGGTTATTTTTACTCCTTGCATATTTGGAAAGCTTCCTGCACCTAGAGATTCTCGTAAACACGCGCCAGGCTTATTTGCGTTTGGCGACAATATTTCATGTGAAAAAGTTGTAGATCGCAGATCTTACACTTTAGTTATCAAGTAACAGAGGCTCATAGTAGATCCAGTCCACTGCTACTGCGACCTTTGGGTTAGTCGTAGTGGCTAGTGCACGGAATTCTCAATACTGCACTGAGAGCTACACACTGAAAACGTGGATGGGCTGGTATATATATTCTACTTCTACGATCCACACTTTGTAGTAAGGCTAATGTATATTCTACTTCTACTCGATCTACACTCGTGGCACAAGGCTAATGTACATATCCTACTTCTACTCGATCTACTTGGGTCACAAGTAGTCGGGTAGTCCTCTCTATTCTACTTGTCTACCCGTAGCGTACAAGTTGCTAGTACATTTTATATTCTTTCAAAACTTACGTATATAATCAATGCCGCCCACGCACTGGGGGATGGTTTTCTGCTGGTGGTTCAATATCATCTGGTCGATCCGGATCGCGACCTCGACTGTCCTTTCGGAGTGGTCGTGCTCCAAAATGACCCCTTGGTTGTGGCGCTCCACCTGGTACTTGCGCAAATCCAGGTATATCTGCTGCTCGTGGCGGTCTGCCTTGCCGTCGTCCAACAACAACTTCCAGTCAAAGGTGTCAAAGTCCCACAACACCGACTGCATGCCAAACTGGCGCACAATCGCCCGTACTCGGTTGTCCAACCCGCCATAAGGAGGACGGAACCATTTGGGCAAATGGTTACTAGTGGCATTCATGGCCCACATCGACCACTGAATCTGGGCCACAATCTCCTGGTTGCTCAAACTGGGGAGGTACTTGTGCGACCACGTATGCGACCCCATCACATGGCCCTTGGCCACCGCCAACCGATATATCTCAGGGAACTTTACCACATTCAACCCCAAAGTGAAAAACGTCACCTGCTGCCGCAACTTGTTGATAAGCGGCAACGTATGTAAACTAGGACCATCATCAAACGTCTGCGTCAACGCCAGACACGTATACACCTCATCGGCTGTCACACAGTGGAAACAGTCGAACGAACACTCGTGGCGCACCACCTCACATTGGGTCTGCGAATGAAGCGGTACTCGAGGAACCTGACTAAAGTCAATGTAGTCCATGGGAATGTACGGCGGATCAGCGCCTGGCCATTCACTCAATCCCGTCATCTCCTCTAACCAGCTGGGGAACTCCAACGCATTGTAGCTGTTCACAGGAAGGAAAGGCTCAAACAACATTCGCGGCGACGAAAATAACGGCTTGCTCGAGAATAGCGCTAACGCTAGCCCAGCGTACACCAACACCGCTGGTCTCATACTTGGTTGTGTTTGTACTTTGGCTGCAAAAACATTTTGGTTGCGAAAAAGTGAAACAAAATAAAAAAAAAAAAACCAAGAAGTGGAACGAATTTTGAGTAGTCAGTGCATTTATTTAACATGGACCTTTAACGTGTGCCGATTACCGAGGTTCAGCTCGACCTTGATGTGTGACGATTACCGAGCTTCGTCCGGTTTGGCACGTTTGGCACGATGTAGAATTAATAATGAACGAGTACGGATCACTAGTATAGAACATACTTGCGCTCACGACCTTGTTGCAACAGAATTGCTTAAGTAATGCTTTGTGTGGGCGTACAAATACCAGAGATTTTAGTTAACTCACAAATCAGCAAGCAAGAGTCTAACAGCCCACACTGCGAAGATTGCGTGGTCGAACATTCAAGCACTAATATAAATACGAACCTTTATGAGTCACAACCCAACGTATTGAACACAGCCAGCTTTTGCAAGGTCACTTAGCCCACATTTGACACTGAGCTTTTGCTAGGTTTAGCCTGTAATTTCACCGTGGGCACTATAGCCTCATTAGCCAATACCTGTGGTTGCACGAGAGGTGGCATGGTGGGTGGCATGGTGGGTGGCATGGTGGGCTGGGTTGTAAAGTATACTCACACTAGTGCCAGGCTTAACTTGTGTCACTGAAGTCGAATCAACGCCACAATATCGCAAATCCTGTAGCATCTCGATCGATTTTCTGTCCGGATAAATAACCATTTATTTCTATATATTAGCAAGTATAACCTATATCCCAAAAACCCCTCTACACACTGCCTCTAACTGGTCACAGCTTGTTTGTAGATTCGCCACTTCACCTGCACCATGAGCATAGCTCTTTCAAAGCCACGAGTAGCTCTGTGAGCGATCGAGTCAAATATCAACAACATAATCATTCATATCAATCACGCCAGGTACTCTAGGTGCCAGCAACATAGTCTTCGATGACGTTGTTGCAAACCACCCGCATTCAACGACACTCTTATTTACCCTCACTCTCATGTTCCTGCAACTGTTGTTTCAATTCCTTTATAGTTTTCTCCTTTTCCATCAATTGTAGCTTCAACTGTTCGAGCGCCGTATCCTTCAACACCAATTCTCGTTTCAAGTCGTCGGATTCGTTCTTCAAACTCACCAAACCGTCCACTTTCATTTTCTTCTTGCCATTGTCTTGCTTGATATCACCTCCGTTCCGCAAGACCTTATTCTCCAGCTTCAAGTTATCAATCTCCTTCATCAATTTCAACACTATGCCATCCTGTTCTCGTTCCATCAAATCAATTACATACTCGTTATTATTATTATTATTATTATTATTATTATTGTTGTTGTTGACTGAATTATTGCGCGAAACGTTTATCAGATTGCTTCGCGACACCGCCGGCGTCGACGCTAGTGAACTTGCTTGGCTGTTGGGGAAGTGGTAATCTCCAAAACTTCGTTTATTCCCAGTGTTGATGCTTGCATGTCGGTTAGTACCCGTGGCCCCATTTCTCCCATCGATCGAGTTGCGAGGAGACGTTGGTTGTGGCACTGTAGTGGGAGGTACTAGCAATCGGTTGTTGCGCTGGTTAGGACTGAGTTTGTTGCTTGACATTACCCAAATGAAATAATCTACTGAAATATCAAGATTGAACCCATTAAATATGTAAAACTGCGCACATCAGAAAATTGGTTTTGTGTCGCTTCTCCACCTTTCTAGCTAAACGCAAAATACCCCTATTGGGCTTATGACTTTGATGTTGCAGAACAGTGGTATTATTGGGGGTGATACTATTAGTAAAACTTGGTAAGTTAGTTTGTATTGCGCTAATTGTACTGCGCTATCTTTTTTCAATACTCGAAACTCGTTTAACTGGATCCCATGTGCGACTTGGTATCATTGTTGATTGTTTTTTAGTTAGTGTTACCAGGTGATGGCAAATCTTTGACCACGAGATCAATGATAGACAAATACATATTGGAGTGAATTGACACCTCAAGATTTCTGCAAACGTATAGCGCCATCCATTTCGGTGGATAAGGTTTCAAACAAGGGATTAGTTTGTTTAAAGCTTCCTGCGTTACGATTTAAGGTTTCATCTTCTTTCGTTTAATTAACCCATTCAAGTTGTTCACTGGTTTCACGGGTAAAGGCTGATTGTTTTGTGGAACAATAGCGTTTCTCGTACCATCAATGTTGAATTGGTTCAATTCGCTCGCGAATTTGTGATTGATTTCGGGAAACTTGTGAGTCACAAGCGTCCTCAATTCGTGCTCGTTACTGCAGTTAGTTGATTTGATCTCGTTGATCAACTGTTTGTAGTTCTTGAGACTGATCACCTGGGGTGAAACGTTGTCAGTTTGACCATGGTGCAGTAAACTTTGGCAGCCAATCAATCCCACAATCTCGCCCAACCGAAACTCCTGCCTGTACCCCAACTCGTAGTAAAATTGATCTGGTCTAACCTTATTGTACCTATTCTCGACGATCAAATGCTCCAAGAATCGCCCCTTGGGGTCGTCTGGTAATAAAGGTATGGAATATACCGCCGATAAATGGGGATACTGGTGGAATATGTGTCCGCTGGTCCACCCTGGCAATAAGTACAGACTGGTGTCACCGCCTGGTATCAATAAATTCCGGCTCCAATGAGGCGATTTGGTAACTTCGTCAATCACGTTGATCCACCATTTGAGTAACTGCCTACCATCGATCAAATGCTTGTGCTGGTTCTTACTCGAATCGGGGTATAGGTATTGATTTGAGGCACGGGTGAACAATGTCAATTTGACATTGACCTTGGTTGGCAACTCCACATACTCAACTGGTTTAGGTGGTCTATTTTTGTGATACTCAATCGTCTCTTTATTCTGCAATTTCTGACGTAAATTATCAATCAAATAGCTCGTTTGATGATCTGTTCCCAAAGTCACCCCTTTACCGTCTCGAGATTTCCTGATTTTGTACTGAGCAACGTCGTAACTCATCAAGTACTTCAAAATTTTTGATATCACTTTACCAATCTTAAATTCCGATTTGAACATGCCAACGGTGTCACATTTCGACACGAATATGTACTCGTCGACGTATTCGGGATATATTTGCAAGTAAACAAAGATTTCAAGGCCAAATATGATCAAATCATCTTGCTGTAATAGCTGAAAAAAATGTCTGATTTTGTATGATTCGATTGCGTCGACGTTTTTCCGAGTTGTGATCAATGGCTTGACTTTGACGGCGGTTGTTTGGCAGTACAATAGCTTATACTGCTGAGCCTTGGGCAATTCTGTCCCAATTTCTTCTAGTAACTGGTCCATGTCAACGTAGTACCTGGTTGAAGATGAGGTTGAAAAATTATATATCCACTAACGCGTTTTACCCCAGATTTCGTTATTGTAGAAAGCAATGATAAATCAGAGGTGGCCCAACTGCTACATACTCATACCAATCGCTCAGTCACTAGATAGCCCTATTTATTCAATCAAGAGTCATACGATTACAATGAATTTGTTTTTGGTCATTATTATTAGTCGTATAAACTGATGAATTCTCATAGCTGACTAGACATTATTGCCGCCAGTTCGTTGTGCATCGGATCCTAATAGTCGTCATCATCATAAGCACCAGCATCGTCATCAAACCCATCGTCTTCAGGTTCATCGTACCCGTCATCCTCATACTCTTGTTCTTCGTAGTTGGCGGTATTGTCGCCGCCATCGTCGTCGCCATACCCACCTGAGCCTACCCAAGCAGCATCATTGTCTTCGTAGTCGTCGTCGGGGCTCTCGTTAACTGCTTCATAGCTGTCACCCACTACCAGTGCGTCTCTAGCAGTGTGATCGCCGTAGCTGCTGCCATCGCCGCCTATGTTACCACTGCCAACCCACTTCTCATCATCAATTTCGTTGCCATCGCCATCGTCATCCTCAACATCATGGATCGTGAGCCGCTCTTGCGGGGTTCCCCGGCCACTTTCGTCGTAAATGGCCGCTGATTCGCTGCTATAGCTCACCAGATGACTGGTGCCACCATTGTTGTAGCTGGTGGTCTCAGTATACGTGTGTCTTTGAAAATCCATTTGCCTTTGAAATTGACTGATTTGGTAATGATTGAATTTGGGGTATCGGTAAAACCCCATTATGCACACTAGCGTCACTTGACGATTTGTTTGAAAGAAAACATTCACAAACAAAACGTTCAGCTATGATAACAACAGCATTATATACAAAGCGTATGAGTGAGTAATTTGAGCTATAATTGATTGCATGTTGCATTCGCTTAGTACACAAGGAGGTGTTGAGTAAAAAGATATCACCATTTTGTACGATAGAGCTCAAACTTGCTTATTGAGTACGTTAGCGTAACCTTGATGTAGTACATTACATGTTTTTGTTTGAATTGGTTGAAGTTACCATTACTGATGCCAACTTTTTGCAGCCTAAATTTTTCATCTGCATGAAAATTGATTTTGCAATCGGTTGGATTTTGAAGTTAGATGAGTAGACGCCAAGGTTTGCCAGCAGTGACTGGTGAAATAGACCATGCTGGTGGATATAGAGTGTTTCCAGCAGAATTGACACCTTGGAGACCAACCATCATCTCGTACAATTGTTATTTTGTTTCCACATTGGTTGGGTATCCTCTAGATACCATCAAGACGAGGATGCAAGCGTACAATTATCCAAGCTACTGGAGTTGTATACGCAAGACATATGCTAATGAGGGCTTGCTAGGATTTGCTCATGGGGTGTGGACACCTGTGTTCTCGACTGCTGGTATACGCTCGTTCAACATATCGGTATACACCAAAGTGAAGCCACTAGTACACCAAGTCTTGTACTCGCAACCCAATCAGCCCAACTTGCCCGTATGTATACTAACGGGGAATATAGCCGGCACGTTGACGGCCATGGTTTCAGCCCCGTTTGAATATTGCAAGATCTACAACCAAGTGATCAATATCGAAGTGCAAGGGAAAAGTAACAACAACTTCTACCACATCAGTCGAGACATTATCAAGCACCAGGGATTCAAGGGACTATATTCTGGTGCCAAGTATCATATACTACGTGATTTCTTGGGGTCGGCTGTTTACTATTCCACCTACGAAACCAGCAAACCATTGCTCAATCGTTTGCTATTGGATGTCGACCACGCTGCCAAAATATCAATTTTACTAGCAGGTGGCCTCGCTGGTATATCCAGCTGGACGTTTGTGTTCCCTGTGGACACGATAAAAGCTCAATACCAAAAAGGTGCAGTTGCAAATGTGGTTAGAATCAGGAAAGGTCTCGCTCCCCAGCCGATAGAGGTTAACTTTACATTCTCCAAACATCTCTACCGAGGTTTAGGACTCTCCATCACCAGAACATGTCTAACTAGTATGATATTCTTCAGTTTGTACGAACTTGCCATGGCGGAATTACTTTGAAAAAGTTTTTGCTGCAAATGTGTTATCGCACTGAGTCATGTGAATCATGGGAGTCAAAAGAGGGTTCTTTGAGTCATCGGTATAAAACCTTATATGGGAGGATGATTGAGGGTTGGTACAGAAAGGTGGTAGTTACCCATCACTAGTGATTGCTTTCAGATCCTTCGTTTCATCAAAGGAAACTTTTCGAGATCGGAAAAATAAAAAATAAAACCATACCATGGCCCAATCACTCCTTAAAGTTGACTTAAGAATACAGTATCATGTGGATTAAGGTTGCTATGCTATCATTGCAACCTGGAGCACTTGACCCTTATCGGAGTGGTTACAGTGTGAACGGTAGCACCACACGTACCTGCATATGTCACCAGGTCAAGATCAAACTCAATGGCAACTGTAAATCATTTACCAGGCAATTGACACGTACAATGCCATTAACAGACATAGGAGATGACTTGTTGATCACAATTATCCCCCAGTACTTACTGCCTGAAGATGTTTTCAACTTTTCCATTATCAATAAGGATTTTTATCGCCGATTTCATGACTCCTCGTTCACTTCAACTTTCTACAAGATCTTGTACAACAAGAAATTCACCAACAACGACAACCACTTGTTGCCAAAAATAAACCGCGAAGAAGGTTTGACTTGGCAGAACCTTTTTCAATTACGAGTCAATCCCCATCAGCAGGTCTATACCTGGGGTACTAATGATTTTGGTCGATTGGGGTACTTATCGGACTCGCTACCTAACGAACTAAAGACAATGAGACGCGGAATCCATACACCTGCCAATATCAAAGTGTTCAACGACCATATAATCACTGACTTGAGCTCGACGGGATTCTCATTCATAATACTAACCAACCACGGCGACTTATACTACACCGGCCACGACTGGTCTAATGGTATGCGTGGATACACGCAACCGCAATCACCAGGGCCAAGATTGCACGATTACTACCCGTCTCCGTCAGAATTGGCGTTGACCAGATTGACCACCAACCCCACCGCCACCATGAATGGTCGCGAGGTGTTGAACAACCCTGCGAATCGATCCGAGATAGGCAACCGCTACGATCGAGAAGTCCATGAAATGCCCCAGGGACGACGAATGCGAATTCAGCCTATTTTGACTCGACCTCCGGAAAACTTACCACCTATACCCCAATTGATTTCGCCAACGGCGCCCGTTTCATCAACTACACCCGCGAGCCGCCAGTCGGCCAAGAAGGTTGACGAAACCAATTTCGTCACCAAATTCAACTTGGATGCCAATGTTAAGATCATTTCGGTGTCGAGTGGTCGACAACACATATTAGCCTTAGATGATGCTAACAACTTGTACACTTGGGATACGGGGGTGCAGAACAAAATGGGGATCAGACTCAAGTTTGATAAGCTCGATGGCAAGTTGCCTATATTGAAAATCTTTGCAGGTTGGAACTTATCGGGGGTGTATGTCTATGATATTGGATTGATTGTGTGGCACTGTCGAGACTCGCTAACGAAACAACAGTTTGAGAACCACGATTTCAGTGCCAACACCATGTACCAGGTTATTCCTGGCACTAAGCGCGATGTCGAAGATTTCACCATTGGCGATAACTTTGTCTTGTTCACGCGTAAATCGACGGGCCAATTGTACCGATGTGACATGGTCGATGACAGTCTACAAAACGCCGAACCCGTGAGCAACTTTAACCAATGGTTGGATGACCAGTACCAGTCGACTGGCGAAGAGATCAAGTTTACTCGCTTGAACTGTTGTTTCAAGAACTGGGTGGTGTTTACCAATAACGACCAAATTTTACTAGGAAATGGCGACAACGACCTCAAAATCGTGCCTGATCTCCAGTTTCAAAATATCAAGTCGATCGAAATTGGTGATTATCATTTCCTTGCCCTCACCAGCCATGGCGAAGTGTTGAGTTGGGGTCGCGAGTCGGGTCAGTGTGGGTGTTTGGGGTTGGGCAACAAAACCACGGTGCTTGAGCAGAGCGAAAATGTACGAGACTTGGGAATGTACGATGGTATACATGTCACCAAGCCATTGAAAGTGATAAACCCCGTAGAGCAAGGGAATTGGGTCCAGATCACCGCCAGTGGTTGGCATTCCGGGGGTATATTTATCCCCTCGGTATAGCGTAAATACAAATGCAAAAAATGAGAGTTCCGGGTAAATCGTGCCAGATTTTTTTTCATTGCTCGCTAACAAAATTCGTGACGATTGATTTCTTAAAGGCGACGTCTAAATATATAAATAAAAGCATAAATTCTGCTCTTACTCAGTGTAAACACAGTTTAATTGATTGTTTACAGTTCAGAGCACTAAGGAACAGGCGCTAATTACCGAGATCACTTGAATACATTACAAATACCTCCATTTTTCACCACCCAAACACAGATACCCAAACATGACAACCATGAACACGCCACCACTCAATCAGGGGCGATTCGATAGCGAAACATCAACTTCACCAGAGATAGCACATGGGAGAAGCAGAAGCAAGAATGGAAGCTTCAGCCACTCGAGACACAACAGTATAGGCGACAAGTCGCCAGGAAGAAACAACTCCGTCAATAGCTACTTGAACCCATCGCCACCAACTCATCATTCCGCCACCACAACCAGGAAAAGACGTTCGTCCTCGTTGATCCAGCACTTGGAACCAGACACGTTGGAGACCAAGATCGACCAGTCGTTAAACCCCAACGTCAATGCTACGTGGGTCCACTTCAAAGGAGCTTGGATCATCCATATAATCTTGATTGTCTTGGTCAAGATTGTGTTCAATTTCTTGTCATTGGTCGACAATGACTGGAACTGGACCTTGACCAACTTGACCTACAACATCGCCTCGTACATCTTATTCCATCAAATCAAGGGTACCCCCTTTGAGTTCAACGGAGGCGCATTCGATAACTTAACCATGTGGGAACAGATTGATAATGGTGACCAATACACCCCTGCCAAAAAATTCTTAATGTTGGTGCCCATTGGGTTATTCTTAGTGTCAACTCACTACTCAAACTATAATTTGAATTTGTTTATATTAAACGGGGTCAGTTGCTTATGCGTGGTTATTCCCAAATTAGCTATCAGTCACAGATTGAGAGTTACATTATACTAAATTGTTTTAGTATGTATCGACTACAATAACAATATATCTTGCTACAACTCATCATTCCAAGAACTCGCGCAACCATGCTTTTACATTGCCTCCCTTTAATTACATTCATACTTTCAAGTTTATCACCATTTATATCCCCTAATGCAGTTTCATAATCGTTCACCCTAATAGTTTATATAGAATTGGTTATGAGTACAAGTTATATTTATCTAATATATATGCACATATATAGCAATTGACGCCAGCATGGAACGCCAAATCCTATACCGACCAGAGGAACCAATTCATCTGGTGATTGCTTCACCCCTTATGACTCGCGGAATGAATGATTGATTCATGGGAGAATTTCAATTTATCCCGGCATACATATCACCACATAAAGTCAAACTAGTGGTGTACAAGAAATGACAGTCCGATAGTGTAAGAGTAGCTCGTAAACTCAAGGGGGTTGTAGCTAGTTGAGTTTCAAAAGCGGATGAAACATTCTCATTGCCTAATTGCATAAGAGCCTGATTGCCTGATTGCTGTCGCTGCAAAAGCTCCAAGTTTGATCAAGTAGTAGGACGCTTGCAAGATCATCAACAAACGAGCCGGTATGCCCATTACCAAACGACAGCGTCGTTTATCCAAACGAGGGTGTATATTTTTTGCAGCCAAACCGCTGAGCCCAAAACGGTTTCCGTTAATGGGTCGAAACAATAGGAACGACGAGGTGAGAAGTTTACCATGCGCACAAACGCAAATCAAGATACCCATTGGACTACTTGCTCTGTGGCTCAGCTCCACCACGACCGAGTTCGTTTTCGGTGCGCAAGCATCTCAGCGTCTACAAATGTGGTAAAACGCAAAAAGATCATACACCAACCATTATTTCTAATTTATGATTACTAGTTCACTTTTATAGTCATATATTCATCGATGCTATGGTAATATCTATATATATGCACACAATTTTTTAGTTAGACAAAGTTGGTATAGTAGTAGTACCCGCCCACGGCCACAATTACGATTGCCAACGACACTACTGATAAATTAATTGGGGATTCTGAAGATACTTTGGACTGAGGGGTGTGGACTTTTTGAATGTCTCCGCCCTTTAAGTTTCCCTTCTTCAATTTAGGCATGATTTCGTGGGCTTCGTCGGAGTGACCGATATCGTTAAACTCTTCAGTAACGTCTTTTCCCGCCAAGTCAACAATGACCTCAGCGCCACCGGGGTGTTCGTCAATAAACTTGGTGACGTCGTATACTTGGCCGTTGTATGCTACCCACACGTCCGACTCCTTATTGTGTTTTCCCACTTGTTCGAGGGTATATTCTGCGACTGTTTCCGACATGATTTTGAAAGAACGATGAAATAACCAGCAGGAGCGACGTTGACAAATGGTAATACTTAAATATCCCAGAAATAATCATCATTGTTTGGCACCATGTAGGAAATTTGCACATGAAATATGCCCCCAAAGGGAAATGGCTGACAAAAATTCATATGGGCGTAGGATTTAACCTGATGATATTGCCAGGTACAAGTGTGACATCAGAATGATTGGGAGGAAGATAGTTGGCGGGACAGTAATTAGAATACTCCGAGCTTACTCTGGTCTATACACTTGGGTTTGGTTACTAATGGTGATTTGCCCAACCAGTAATTGGTCTATGTTGGGACTAGTGAATGGTAGCACGGATAGATTTTTATCGCCGGACCGATCGCTGCTAGCGGCTAGACGAAACGGTGAGTATGGGGTTGAATTAGGCAGCCATGTAAAGCATGGAATGGATAGTATATGGGAAGGGTTATTGCATTACTAGTAGTTTACAAGCAGGCGAAAGAAGCCCTCACTTTTAAGTTAGCAGTACAAGCTTTTGCGAGTGCATCGTCATGGACAAAGCTCTCGATACATGGCAGTAGGAGTTTGTAGACAGGTAAACAGCCAAGTTTGGCTAAGAGTATTCTGCACAACTTGTTAATCGTTTGAAATCAGGTTTGTTTACCTTCTGGCCATCGTACACGACACCACCACCTCACTTCTATCCATGTCTCACTATATATTGGTATACTGCGGTGGATCCCCCCACAAATTACCACATTTCGCAAAACCTTAATTGAGATGGGAAGGTAGCATATTTATGTGTTATTGTAAGTCAAAGTCAGTTTTCAATCAATATTGATCAGAGAGTTATCAACTTGTATCACTTTAATTAATCTCCAACTACCTAAAACATGACCAGAATTTAACTTGTTCGATTGAATACTACTGCACTCTTAATCAGTCTCACTTATTACTACAAACCTTGGTTGACTTTATACCAACGGAGGCTCATTGTAAAATTGGCGATGCCGTCACATCTTTGATCTCGTACTGCGCTACCAGTACATTTTATCGAAACCATCGCTACTCTGGTGATATAATTGTAAGAACCATGCTGGTAGGTGCGTTGACGAGTGGTTGATTTTATTCAGCTACAGCATGCACTGTTACCACCATTTTCTTCCCGTTCGGCCGTTGTGTCAATGCAAGATCTTTTTAATTTTTGGTGATGTCAAATTAATTTAATAAATCTGACTCTCTCACTAAAATTCAATTTTCTGACTCAAGTGGAAAATTTATCCTTTCCAGTAAATCACCAACTCTTTACCATGGTATACAACTTATCGCAAGAACACTTGAAGCTTGTCAGTGACGACTTGAAAACTTCAGACCCTGAAGTATACGGAATCATCAACGATGAAATCGACAGACAAAAACACTCGATCGTGTTGATCGCCAGTGAAAATTTCACCACCACCAGTGTCTTGAACGCTTTGGGAACCCCCATGTGTAACAAATACTCCGAAGGTTACCCTGGTGCCAGATACTACGGAGGTAACGAAAACATTGACAGAATCGAAATCTTGTGTCAAAATCGTGCCTTACTGACTTTCAACTTGGACCCGGCCCAATGGGGAGTCAACGTGCAGACCCTTTCAGGTTCCCCAGCTAACTTGCAAGTCTACCAAGCCATCATGAAACCCCACGAACGGTTAATGGGTTTGGACTTGCCCCACGGTGGTCACTTGTCCCACGGTTACCAAACCGATACTAGAAAAATCTCGGCCGTGTCAACCTACTTTGAAACCATGCCTTACCGTGTTGATTTGGAAACCGAATTAATCGACTACGACAAGTTGGAGAAAACCGCCATCTTGTACAGACCAAAAGTATTGGTGGCTGGTACTTCGGCCTACTGTCGTTTAATCGACTACAAGAAAATGCGTGAAATTGCCGACAAGGTCGGCGCCTACCTCGTGGTCGATATGGCCCACATCTCGGGTTTGATCGCTGCTGGTGTCATCCCATCGCCATTTGAATTCGCCGATATCGTCACCACCACCACCCACAAATCCTTGAGAGGACCAAGAGGTGCCATGATTTTCTTCAGAAAGGGAGTTAGATCCGTGAATCCAAAGACCGGTAAGGAAATCATGTACGATTTGGAAAACCCTATCAACTTCTCGGTCTTCCCTGGTCACCAAGGTGGTCCCCACAACCATACCATCACCGCTTTAGCCACCGCTTTGAGACAGGCTGCTACCCCTGAATTCAAAGAATACCAATTACAAGTTTTGAAGAATGCCAAGGTTTTGGAACAAGAATTCATCGCTAAAGGTTATAAATTAGTCTCCAACGGTACCGATTCGCACATGGTATTGTTGAACTTGAAAGACAAACAGATCGATGGTGCCAGAGTCGAAGCTGTTTGTGAAAAGATCAACATTGCCTTGAACAAAAACTCGATCCCCGGTGACAAATCAGCCTTGGTTCCAGGTGGTGTCAGAATCGGTGCTCCTGCTATGACCTCGAGAGGTTTAGGTGAAGACGACTTCAAAAAGATTGTCAACTACATTGACTTCGCCGTCCAATACGCTAAAAACTTACAAGCTAGCTTACCAAAGGATGCTAATAAATTGAAGGATTTCAAAGCCAAATTAGCTGAAAACAGTGATGAATTAACCAAAGAGAAACAAGAAATCTACAACTGGGCCGGTGAATTTCCATTAGCCACTTAAGTTGAAGGCTTCAGATGGAAACCATTTGGTGCATCTACCAGTCTTTGTTCAAAACTAGTGTTATAGTCAATTTTTTTTGTATAATCAAGGTCCAGAGTCTTCGGATCCCCAGTACTCGTTTCAACAACAGTCAAACAGATAAAATACGTTTACGCATGTCTAAACTATTGAATACATTATGAAAGGAAAATGATTTGTAAATCAGGCGTCTAATATTCTTTTTGATACCATTCAGAGGAAATATGAATGGAAATATGGAACCTCTCGAAATTTTGGACAGCATGCGGTATACAGACCACGTTCTAACATTTAGATGCGACCTAAATCGAGCAAGATCATCATTAGGCAATCAATTTTTCATCTCTAAAGATGTCGTCCAACTTACCTTGAGCTTTCCACTCTTTCAAGTTCTGTTCATTACCAAGAAATTTCCCATTGAAAAATAATGAGGGCACCCACTTCCTACCACTGATTTCTGTAAACGCAGCTTCTAATTTGGTAGCGTCTTCTGGGTCTTCAAACTTATCCAAGTTGATTATGAACAATTTGTCACGAACATTGTAATCATCCCAAATCTTCTCGACGTAATGACAATCGGGACACCAGGTCTTTGACAACATCAAGTACCTGTTGTCGGCAATCAATTTCTCTGCTCGTGCTCTATACTCAGGTAACGCCATTGTATGAATTGAAATAAGTTGTAACGAACTCCGAAATTTTAGCTATAGTTGACTTCGCGCCGAAGAAATTTCGGGGCTCTTGTAGAGCCGACTGCAAATGAATCAGAAATGTCCAATGAGAACTTGACTTGCTCTAGTCTGGTCTTTGCAAGTAACTGCGATTGGCACTACGACTTCAAATATATTAATTTTTCTATTAGTTTTCTATTATATGTCCTAAATTACAATCATTTAAAATTAAAATCCAGCGAATTTCTTATTTGTTTTCAGGGGTATTGTTGTTTGGAGTGTTCACTTCTAATGGTGTGGTATCATCTGGATTAGAAGAGGCAATTTCCTTGTTTTCAAAACTGGCTTTTTCTGAATCGAGTTCGTCGTAGACACCCAATGCTTGGACTTGATCTTCAACTTCTCTGTAGGATAATTTAGGCATTGCTTTAGCGACTCTCCATGGAGCGGTCTTGTCAATGTGTGCTTTGGCGAAGATGATATCGATTTCTTCCAAGGCTCTTCCAGCTGTTTCTGGGTAGAATAAGTAGATGAATGGAATCCATGAATAATTGATTGCGGCAAAGAACACATAAACACCCCAACCAGATTGAGCTGCAAAGACAGGGGTGAACATGACCACGGCGAAATTACAGATCCAATTGGTACAAGTGGAAACGGCAGCAGCAGCGGTTCTAGTTCTCAAAGGATTGATTTCAGGTGGGTATACCCATGGTAACGGTAAGATTGTCCAGGCAAAGAAGAAAATGAACAAGTAAATACCAAAAGCAGCACCTTTAGCTGATTCATGGGTGTCCACAATCAAACATGCGAATGTAATGGTGAATGCAACGGCTTGACCTGCAGCACCAATCAAGAATAATTTTCTTCTGCCCAAGGTATCAATTAAGAAGAAAGATGGGATAGTAGATAAAGCGTAAACAGTAGCAAAAATACCACCCAACAATAAGGCGCTCTTGAATGAGTATCCCATGTTATTTTCGAATAACACTGTTGAATAGTAGATAGCGGCATTACAACCAGTAAATTGTTGGAAGAACTGGGTAGAGGCCCCAATGATCATTCTTTGGAAGTGTTGAGTTTTACCGTTAGTAAATAAATCAGAGAAACCTTTAGATTTCGATCTTTGAACCCCATCGTAGATCGCCAATCTTTCAGCTTCAATTTCATCGTCAGTAGGTGCTAAACTTTCGATAGCACCTAAAATCGTACAAGCTTCTTCATGTCTCTCCTGGGCGATCAACCATCTTGGGGATTCAGGCAAGTGCAAAATACCAATCAACAAACACATTGCAAACACAATCTGCAAAGCAACTGGTAATCTCCATGACAAGGTCATGGATTGATCAGTGAATGATAAACCATAGTCAATCCAGTAAGCGATCAATGTACCTACAGCGACAACAGCACCTTCTAAATTGACCAAACGACCTCTGTTTTCAGCCTTGGATAACTCCGATTGCCAAACTGGGATAGTGGCAGTATTCAAACCATTGCCGACCCCAGTGACAACTCTACCAATCACGAAATGTCCTAATGGCCAGTGGCCCTTCATGGGGGTGACAGCGATAATGGTACCAATATTAATAATAATGGCACCCACGATAATCAAGGGTCTTCTACCAATTTTCTCCCCTCTAAACAAAACAAACAAGGCACCAAAGAAACATCCTAATTCATAACAAGATGTAACAGCACCCTGGATAACCGAGTCTTCGGTACCGGGGAAGTAATCATGAAAGTTTTCGGCATTGATAATACCCGACATTAAACCTTGGTTGAACCCGAATAACGAGAACCCAATTGTTGCGGTTGCAGTGATTGCCCATCTCAATTTCTTACCTTCTAAACCAAATGTATTGGTTCTTGCAGTTAACCATTCCATCATCTTGTCGTAGATGTTTGATATATGCGATAAAGTCGAAGCGAGAAAATTTGGAAAACTACGTTAAATCTCTAGATATTTAAATTTATTTATACATCAATCGGGTTTTTAAAAAAGCTTACAGAAACCGTAGTGTATAATGACGTTAAAAAATCCAGCAAATTAAACGTCATTTTGCAACAAGCCGTTCCAGATGCCTATCCTGTACAAAATAAGCATAGTCTTCGGAACAATTACTCTCGTGAGGATTGATAAGAATCAGTGCTAGCGAACAAGCTGAAAGGTGACTAGTCGGCTTCCCACGCTTGTGACGATCATGAATGATACCTTTAGTTAATCAAAACTTAATATTCTCCACCAGCCTTTGCGAATCTAAAGTAGACGCTCGGGTAATATTGTCAACTACTTAAATAATATTTGTCAAGCAACCAGATTTAGGTTTGTCGGTGAAAATCAACTAGTACCCTGGGCATAAGCCGAATAACAAAACCGGCTACCTGAATCGTGCCGTAGACGTGGGTCAGAGAAAAGTATGAATTATCGAGTGTTTTCGGCATTGTTCGCCGTTTCAAGGACAATGAACTCGGCCTCTAACTGGGTCTGCATAGGTGAATTATGTACCTCATCGTAGAAAATCTTTATTTTCCATATGTAACCAAACTCACTATTGTGTGCCATGCATGTATGTACAAATGCAAATTTTGTAATCCTCAAATGAAAACAACCAGAAAAAGAAAAGTAATCATGAAATAACTGACAAGGACTCAAGAAAAAAATGGTGGAGAGTAGCACGACAACTGCCAACTGCATGATTCACAAAAGAATGCTTGCTACATTTCTTTTGGCGTGAGTCGTTTGTGTCTGCGATTCAAACCAACCTGATGCCGAAACGTTACAGTGGGAGGCTCATCGTATGGTGATATACTGTTCAGGGTACCATATCTATAAGCGTATAAACAAGTCTTCTATCAAAAGTGTCTAATGTATAATATCCTCCTTAAACCTAATCTGGTAAAGGCGGGGGTGAAAACATAAACCGCCAGCCGAGGGATTTGTTAAACCTGGAGGAGCTGGAGGAGCTGGAGTAACTGGAGTAATTGAGCAAAGATCATCGCCAATCAGCCAGGAAAAAATATGCAGGCGGTACTAAACGAGCAAGCCTTGATACGACATAAATGCTACTTGGTGAGTACTAGCGGTCCGATGAACAGATTGGACTTGGTTCCTGGTTTGGACGACTTTTCGGCTTCGGTGTATGAGAATTAAGCTTTTAGCTTTTTTAGCATGACTCTCTTATATGTCAATTAACGTTCCCTACTTTTAGATAGTTGAAACTATCGGCAACAATGATTTCGGAAGATTATTCAACACGTAAACTCAAATACCAAAGCTTATGAATAAACAATAGCAAAAATTATTGGTTGACCGACACTGCGCGGTTGTACACATACTAATCCCCACCAACCCCACCTCAACTCTGACAAGTTGGTCAACAAAGGATCGCGCAATTTTGTCCCGAAGGTTATCCCGTGGGTTGAAAAATAATCAGTCGATTATTTTGATCAACGATCTATTTTTTCAAACATTTCAATGATACCAAAATAGTGTCCGACAATTCCCAATACCACACATATATGCCAGATGTTGTGTGAGTTCATGAAGTAATCGACCCACCATAAACTGAAGAAATCATTGGCAAATGGAGTTTTGATTGGCGATTTGAAATGAGTTTTGATTAAATCATCCATGACGAGTTCATTACTCGATATGTCATCAGTATTTGTTTTGGATAAGATTTCCTCAATCTCTTCCTCACCATCATGACCAACTTTGCCCAACAACACTTCGTTCAACGAATAAGTCTTATCGTCAGCATCTTTTACAATGACATCGTATCTGAATCTTTCTGGGAACAAACCCCCATAGAACACGGTACCCAACAAGTACCAGACAAATGATTTATAACACAAGGGGAAGAAGTGCTTCACCGTGCTAATCAAGCCTTCGTAGTATGTCATACAAAACGTAGTTGTAATGCCCATCAAGGCCAAGCCAATGAAAAATCCAATCCTCAAGGTTCTGCACTCTGGTTTATCGAAATAGGGTGACCAGTTGAACAAAAAACTAGTTATACCGCAAACAATCGAAAAGCCAATCCATATCTTCAATAAAGTGGGGTGGTTGAATAAAGTTGCGTACTCGGTGGTAATCACTGATGCTGAAATAAGCACCGTAATTCCAGTATAATCGACACAGGCGCACTTTGCCCGAGTAGGGTAGTGAGCAAAGCACGAGTATGTGTGCCACACACAACTACCAACAAGACACTTTATGGCAGCTGCGAAAAACGCATAAATAACCAAATTGTCATTGAAGGTATTTTTTTGGTAAACTTGGGTTTGAGGATAATGGCAAAAAGCTAACCAACTGACGAGCAAGAACCCGGCAAAATGGGTATAGATATTCATAGTTTCGTTATGCATTTGAAATAACGATTTGGCCATTGTCCAATGACTCAAGGAAAATCGATAACCAAATATGATGAATTTGTTATCCCGCCAACTCAAAGGTAATTGGTAGTAGTCGATGTAGTTCGCCTTTGCGTTCTTCAACGCATGGTTGAAGTTGTAATACCTCAAGATGTTTATATTCTTCAGTTGAGATTTGCTATGAGGTTTCAAAAACTCGTCAATATTAGATAGCTTTTCGTCGAAATAAGTGATAACCTTGATGATTTTGTCTTGAAGGGAGTCTTTGGATGAAAAGTTCTCTTCGAGATTAGTCTCGTCTGCATCATCATACAAATATTGGTAGTTATTGATCAAATTCTTGTACAAATGGTCTAAGTTAACATATGAAGATTTCAACACAAACTTCTTGATAATAACCAACCTTTCGTATGTCGAATTTAAACGATTTAAAGAGAACTCAGTGATGCTCACTGGGTGGTCTTGTTTATCATTTTCATTCTGGAAATATGAGTCGAAATTGTTCAAGCGAAGTTCAATTGAGTTCAAAAATTTATCCAACTTCTCCACCAACAACTCCTCAGTAGACTTGGCACCTCGACTTTGGACGCTAGTTTCGTATCTCTCTAACTGAGTAGACGACATGGTAAAGAATAAGCAACAACAATGAAAAAAAATCGACCTTCACGATAATTTTATCAACTTTTCTTTTTTCTCACCTATTGTTTTATAGGAGTAGTTTAGCACGTTTCGGGATTAACTTTAGCCTGCTTAAAACGTCACCGGGGAATGTTGACGATGGTGAATCTATGGAGTCTATAGGCTTTGTTACACTTCCCTAAAACTACTTTACTATAATTCAATCTATAGTTACTGCGCTTAAAAAGAATGCTACCCTGAATATTGCTTTTCTCAAAACAATGGATCTCTTAGAACAAGAAGCTACTCTTGGTCTGACAATTCAACAGGCACCGTGGATAGTAGAACAGATACATAATCATGGGAAGACCGAAGCAACTTACTTCTCCACTTGATGACGACGGGGCCGACAAACGACTTCTCTGACATGTGTTGTCGTGATCTCTGATGGAGTTCCGAGCGAAGTAAACTGGTCGATATTGTGGCTAGTGTTCAGATCAGATCTGGGATAGTTGACCTGGCTGGTGTAAATGTTGCCAATTTGTGGAGACTTCGCTTGTGAAGAATATAGCAACCCAAGCAACGTGGATAGGGAGGCACCAGGTGGGTTGATTACCCTTGTAGTTTTACCATATTAATAACCGTGAACCGACAATATTTGACCATTTATTGAGTTGGGGGGGATTTTTGGGGTTGCAAATATCGAGTTCGATCTTAAATATACGTGTCGGGGGAGCAAATCCACATATAGTTTTGTAGATGAATTCGGTGATCATTGATTTCACCTATATCCAATTAACTTTGATATTCAATTTTCCCTGGGGTTCACCATCTATTGTTTGAACTTTCGAGACCAATTGTTGAACCTTAATATCCCGACTAGGTTTTGCCACATGGGGAAACGTACACTGGAGTCATATAGCGGTATTTGCTTTTATAGGTAGTAGCTCAATTGCAACTTTTTATATACCAGTGATTGCGTCTTTGGGATAACCCCTAAAACCTAACTACAGCCGTTAATTCGGCACTACATAGCAATTTACTGTAAATGGCTTGGTTTCTCGAACGCCAAAGCCTCGTTGTCAACTTTAATCCCTGGGAATTGAGGTTTTATCTCTGGTTAACTTGCGCTGTTTGCACCCAAATGCTGTGCGATAACGTCTCCGAGCGTTTGGTAACGCAATTGGTGTTTGTTTTGAGAGTGATTTGCATTAGTAGCTTTCTATTGAGCTCAAACCAGTGAGTTCAAGGGGTCTGTACCTTTATACAGATTGATCCTGGACCATTCTAGAAGATCGAATTAAGGTTGGTTGCAAATAAAGTTTTTGAAATATATCCGTTGCAACCCTTATAGGCGTGGCTAAGGGATGGAGGATTTACAGAAAGTTGGCATATAAAATGGCCCACGAATTCTGGTTAGTTTTGCCAACCCTCATTCCAATAAATTAGCACTTTTAAACATGGACTCATCACAATTAGTTATTTCGCAAGACTTTGACGCTCCAATTGAAAAAGTTTGGAAAGCGTTAACCGATCCCGAAGAAATGAAGGAATGGTACTTTGATATCGAAGATTTTGATTTCCAAGAAGACGCTGAATTTCACTTTTACGAAAGTGACAAGAAAGAGTTCAAGCACGCTTGTAAAATTCAAAAAATTGTGCCATTCAAACAATTCGTTCACACTTGGACTAACCCAGATCAAACTCAAGGGGTATCCATTGTCACTTGGAACTTAGAAGCATTGAGCAAAAACAAAACTAGATTAACTTTGGTTCATGACGGTCTTGAAGACATGGCTGATGGTGGTGACGCATTTTCGTACGACAACTACCAAAAAGGCTGGAACGACTTTATCAATGTCGAATTAGTCAAATACTTGGCAGATAACTAAGCGTATCTGCCTATCAATACTGGTGTATCGCTACTTTTGCTCCCAAATTTTATGTTATTCCTTATTTTTTTTGCAGCCAGCTGGTAAATCTTTTTGTTTCTCTTTGTGTCATTTCACCAGTTTATACTTACAATTATATCATGATATTCAAACCTGGCGAGAAAGTGACCTGACATTGTAACGAGCGTGTAGCTATTACATCATATGTTGTTAGTTCACCATTTCGATAACAATGTGGTGCTGGACAATGGATGTGATAACAAAAAATCTGTTTGTTGTTCAATTACCACATTTGGCGATAAACACGATCAACAGGCAAACATCGTGAGTAATTTCAATTCCAGCCAAGTTCAAAAGTTGCCAGCCAAAACCATAGCTAGTAAAGCTCTACAGCAAATTTCCAATTAGATGTATTATTATAAGATTATAAAATTATCTATACTTATGGGTATAAAATAATAGATGGTATTAAAAGTTTAAAAAACTTATAATAAAGCAGCAACAATAGCGACACCGGCTAAAGCACCAGCGACTTGTTTTTGAGCACCAACTTCATAAGTTGGGATTGGAGCTTGGGTAACGGTTTGGTTAGCGGCACCAGTAACGGTAACGGTAACATCTTCAACGTAAGTGGTTGGGATGATACATTCACCAGTGACAGTGACAGTGGTTGGTTCAGTGACAGTGACTTCGTGGTGGTTACAGATGTCCTTGACACAGGTGGTCAAAGTGATGGTGGTTTCTTCTGGACAGTAGGTAACGTAGTCAGTGACGGTGATGTCAGTGGTGATGGTTTCGTTAGCGGCAGCTAAGACAACGGCTGAAAAAGCAGCGACGGATAAAGTGGAAGTGAATTGCATTATTAACGAAAGTATTGAGTGAGTATGAACTTAATGAAGAAAAGATATAAATTGTAGCAAAAATTGGCCTTTATTTATACAATTTGTCCAAGCTCGACTGGCAAATATTTTTTGTGGTTGCAAAAAAAAAAAGTTTATTTAGGAAATACAATAACCAAATAAAATCAACCCGCTGACAATCGTTAAATCAGAACAATCGGCAAGCTGGTGACGGTGGGTAAGAATTGGGTCTTTGTTTGAGATTTTGACTCCTAAAGCCTACAATCTAATCTTCCCCATGCCATTGTTCCTCTCTGTTTTCGTGAATGGATGATTTGGTGGTAAACTTTTTACTACCAGAGTTGGCTACAGATCATAACCGACGCATAATTCAACTGTTTATTTATAAACACGCTAGATTTTATTTGTTATTATTTTTTTGCACCCTAGGAGCGTAGCTTCTCACAAGCCATTGTTGGCTAGACGAATCTGGCACGGTGGAGGCAGGTTAATTGGAACGAATACTAAGAAACTTCAGTCTACAATCGTACTGGGCAACAGCATGTACTCACGCTTTAAAGTTTGTATTTCAATTGTCCCATTCGATTTACATGTATTCGTTATAGACCTGACTCAATTAAACTTTGACCTAAAGTTATTGGCGTCTAAAATATCCTTCGATCTAGGATTAATAGAAACCTAACTAAAAACAAAAAGCAATAGTCGTGATTGAATTTAGATTACCACAACTGCCAATTGCCGAGTGGTGGTGCCATGATTGTCCTCGAAGTGTTCTCACATATAACTCATCGAGAGCGTGTAACGTAATTTCTGTACCACGTTATCGTGACTGGTTCATCACGCAGTAGTCGTTATTACCACCGCTAAAATCTTAGAAATTCCTACAATTTGAGTTCCATTAGGCAATACAATTGAACCGATTTTCACATATTTTTCAATGTAAATTTTTTTTTTATATGGTCTGCCTGAAAATTTTGGTAAAAACTCCGACAGAGATTGTGATGGCCCCATGAGACGCGGTTGATGATGCGGAAACCATGCATTGGCGTTTTCAAGTCTTCCAGAGTATCTAGGGTGTAGACGTATGGACGTGTAGGTCGTTCATCGTGGGGGCGATTATTTTTGGGGGACACCAAAATCAAAACAAACAATCTTTGTTGCGGCGACTTGATGTAAAGGGGCTCAACTCCGATTGTACTTGTTAGCGACCTTCGTTCAACTGTACTTGAGTTGTGTATATTTATTTGGCCCTACGGAATTCAAACTAAATCTAACAAGAAATTGACCTATTTTTATCTATCGTCATCTTTGACGCACATACTTCATATTGACGAGATAAAACTTAATCTAAAACTGGCATTTGAGATTATCCGAAATCTGCTCAATCAGTCCTCGATTAGGAACTTCACCCAGATAAACTTTCTTTTTCTAATTCGAGTTCTAAGCTCGAAAACAATTTAGTCAATTGACGTTTTACAGAATCGTCAAGTTTGTCTAGTTCGCTAGTCCCACAGTCTGACTCATGATCTAGCTTATAAAGGTCTTGTCTCAATTGACGTTCCAAAGCACCGATTTCTTCGGTGTCGAAGTCCTGTTCGTTATTCATATTATTGAACTCTTCCAAATCTTCAATATCAACTCCAAACTCAGCGATACCACTACTTTCACCCATGAGATTGCCATGTATCTTGTCCCATTCGTTATTGATCTGCTCCTGCGTCGACTGACTCGTCAACTCAGCTTTCACCTTGACGTAGTTCTTGAATAATTCTCGCTTAGCAACGATTTTTGCGGTTCTTGACGACAATTGTTTTATGAATAGTTCATTGTCTACATCGATATCAATTTCGTCCAACTTTAAATCAACCAAGTTCAAATCATTATACTTGATTCGTAACAATTCAAGAAACTTCGAGATCCAAGTGATAAGTCCTTTAAACAACTCTTGCTCATCCTTGGAGTATATGTTATGGATAAACCTCCATAGACAGTTTTCATGTTTAGTGATAATTGCCACAATTCTGTTCAACAATGTCATCGGATCCAAGTAGTATTTCTCGCCATTGTTAAGGTTAACCATTTCTTGTAAGATTTCTTCCAGGAATCTTTGCATATCTCGATAGGCCACATGCATTTGTGCCTTATTCATCAACTCTAGCAACGGTTTATAGAATATAACCAAAAAACCCTTGATAAATTTCGTGGTTTCCGCGTCTTGCCATAACAGTTTGAAGAATGCTTTATCCTTCAGGTTGAGCTCCAATTGCCAATATTGCTTCAATGCAACGTATAACTCCATATCCTCGCTATCCTCAACTCCGCGCTTCTGATAGCTGTCGTAACTATCAACGATTTCGTTGTAATTAAACATCTCAACTTCAGTATCCAATTTTGGTGTTATCAAGTCCGTCGATAGGACAGTTAATAATAGATCCTGTGATTTGAGATCAGATTCATCTTGAATCTCTTGACATGTCTCGTAAGGTAACTCAAAGTAGGCCTTTATTCGTTCAGTAAAAATCGCATAATTGGCTGGCAAGCTTTCTTCTTCCAAAACTTTTAATTCTTTCTCGTAACTACTCAAATCATCCTCCAAAAGCATGACAAATGCAATTGATATCATGTTTCTGGCACCAGCAGTTTGGTTTTCTACCTCAGCTTGTTGCGAGCTTTTACCCCATTTGGGTAATGAGAATGATGGTAAAGGGAGGAATAATAGATCCAACATTCGCGAAACAATCTTGACAGGATTTGTGAACCTGAGAATGCTATAGATCAAACTGTGAGGCATGAATCTATTGAACTTCACGCATTTTGCTAGTACTGGTGCGGAACGATCAGACCCCAAGAACCATTGATATATTGTAGCAGCAACTTCAATCTTACACCAATCATTGAAAGACCGAATCAACTTAGAGTCGGATTTCTCCACATCGCTGGTGTTTCCGAGAATATCATAGAAATCATTCAATGCATTTGGACTTTTGACCAATTGAGACTTGAGCGTCTCGAATTCAGTCGACAAGTCCGACATCACCTTGATTGTTTGATTTTGAAATTCCTGCTGAGTTTTGATGATATGACGTTCGTGAGCGATTCTGTTCTCGTGATCATCAATATCGTTTTGTTGAAGACAAGCAAAGTTTTTGTGATCATCATCAATGAATTTTTGAAATATCTGCGAATGGATAACCTCTGGGTATTCAAGTAGGGCAGTGATCCAACCTCGTAATGCTAGTCTTTGTTTCTCCCTGTATAATTTATTGTCGTTTCCATTCGAAGAGATTGTGGAGCTATCGTCCAGATCTGACCCACCATCATCATGCTTGACCTTGTTACCAATAGGGAATATTTTGGTGGACATAATCCCGGGCAACAAAGCTTTTAGCTCTTTCTCAAGTTTTCTAAACTCGCTAAATGAACGAGCAATGAAGTGTGAATCGTATTGGTATTGATTACCATCGTCTGATCTTGATGTAACTTGAACCACAAATTCAAAATTGTGCCTGGGACCTCTTGTGGTTGCTCCAAACCACCCATGCGTGGTTCTTGGCGGAGTAACTATTCTTCGGACCGAAACTATGTTGATATTGATATCATGCAAGAATTTTATCTCGTTGTGATCGTCTAAATTGATATTCAATGCATCTCTAGCTGTGGAGTTTTGTAGCTTCTCTAGTTTTGAATTCTGCGTGGTCTTTACATGACTCTCTTGCAAATAAACCATATCCTTTGGCGTAGCGATCATTGAATTGTAAAAGATCAATAGTCCAGATAACAATTTCTTGTTAACATATCGTCTTCGTTTCGATTTGGGTATCATTTCTTGCTTTATCTTGCGCTTGGTGTTTATCGATTTGACGAATGGCTGTACTGTTGACTGCCAAAACTTACGTTGTTCTTCAGCTGGATTGGATGCAACGAATGGGAATTTCGTAACCAAATTTCGAAAGAAGAACAGTAGCAACGGCAACTCTTCTTCCCCACAGACTTTTTCTGATGTCTTGAATGGCGGTCCAAGCCATTCACATATTTCTGGGGAACTAAGATAGTGCAATTCTTGGGATATGCGGTTTTCAATAACATACTTCTTGAGGAAGTGCTCCTCAGTCGGAGTCAATCCTTTGATCACCTCTGAGAACGGTCTATCAATGGTTATCGTCATCTATCTGCTCCAATTCATCGTGTCAGCTTCATTGATTTAGAGGCTGGGAAAAGGTTGAACGACATCTATCCTTCAATGTCGCAAAAATCAATGATGCGACATTTTGAATTGTGCGATGGTCTTCTCCAAAATTTTCATAGATCTCTTGTTCAGATTTTTGCATAATCGAAGTTACAGGTCGTTATGGGTACTCAAAAGAAGGAAAAGGCTAGAAGAACTAGGGAGGGTGACCTTCGAGATGGTAATCTTCGAGTGAAAGGGGAAAATTTCTACAGAGATGCCAAGAAGGTGAAGCATTTGTCAATGTATAAATCGGGTAGAGCTACTCGTGATGCTAAAGGAAATATTATCAAGGCTGCCGAGTTACAAAGAACAGAAGCTCCTACAGCCAGGGTTGACCCAAATCGTAAATGGTTCGGAAACACCAGAGTCATTGGCCAAGATGCATTAACCCATTTTCGTGAGGCGATGGGGGATAAGAAAAACGATACATACCAAGTGTTATTGAGACGAAATAAGTTGCCAATGTCTTTATTGGACGAAAAGGACCAAACCGAATCACCAACAGCCAACATTATTGAGACTGAATCATTCTCGAGCACCTTTGGTCCTAAGGCACAAAGAAAAAAGCCGAGGGTGGCTGCCTCCAGTTTAGAAGAGTTGGTCGAGTCTAGTGCGACCGATACGTTAAAGTACGACGAAAAAATCGAATTGGATGCTACCTTGGGTTTGATGGGGGGATCATTTTTAGATAAAGAGGATTTCACACAAGAAGCAAAGGAAGCAATCTTCCACAAGGGTCAATCTAAAAGAATCTGGAACGAGTTGTATAAGGTCATTGATTCGTCTGACGTGGTCATTCATGTTTTGGATGCAAGAGATCCATTAGGAACAAGGTGTTTATCCGTGGAAAAATACTTGAAGGAAGAATGTCCTCACAAACATTTGATTTATGTGATCAACAAATGCGATTTGGTACCTACATGGGTAGCGGTATGTATTTTCGTGGGCTGGAGTTCAACTTTCTTTCGAATGATTGTTATTTTTTTTATTTTATTTTACCCAAGGACCTTGTCAGGGGAACAAAACTATCTCAATCTTGTGTTGAGTTAACTACTTTGTTGCCTGTTACGTCGTTGGAAGAGAAATATTGCTTGACCGCATTCCTAAAACCTTTGGTTTTAGTCTGTTTCCGTTTTGGATCTAGATTCGTTTGCATCGTTGATAGTTTTTATCGACACTATAAAGCAATATCGGGATCAATTTTGAGTTGAACTGTATCGAGGATGTTTTCTTCTCATGAAACAGTTCTTAGTATCGAGACCGACATTTACCATATCTTCTGAAATTTCTGTTTACTCTCTACAACATTCGATGGTAGCTTCATCATTAGTCATACTAACAATAATAGGCAGCATGGGTTAAACACTTATCAAAATCAGCACCAACTTTAGCATTTCACGCATCAATCACTAATTCGTTTGGTAAAGGTTCGTTAATTCAACTTTTGAGACAATTTTCAACTTTGCATTCTGACAGACAACAAGTTTCTGTTGGTTTTATTGGATACCCAAATACCGGTAAATCTTCGATTATCAATACGTTGAGAAGAAAGAAGGTTTGTACTGTTGCACCAATACCGGGTGAAACAAAAGTCTGGCAATATATCACCTTGATGAAGAGGATATTCTTGATTGATTGCCCTGGTATTGTACCGCCTTCAGCGAAAGATTCGCAATCTGATATTTTGTTCAGAGGTGTTGTCAGAGTAGAACATGTTACCCAACCAGAACAATATATACCTGACATGATGAAGAAATGCGAACGTAAGCATTTGGAGAGAACTTACGAGATCAAGGGGTGGAGTAAGTTTGAAGATGATCCATCGTTGTTGGAGCAAGCAGCCACAGAATTCATAGAGATTATTGCAAGAAAACAAGGAAGATTATTGAAAGGTGGTGAACCTGATGAATCTGGTGTGTCCAAACAAATATTGAATGACTTCAATAGAGGGAAAATACCCTGGTTTACACCACCACCACAAGACACAGAGGAGAAATCGGGTGTTGATAAGAAGGCGCATTATAAGCGTAAAAGAGCCGCTAAGGAAGAGCGAGAAGAATCAAAGAAATCAAAAACAGCGAAAATTGCGGAAACTTCTGCAACCGAAGCAGATACTGAGGCTGATGTGGCAGTCGTTGACGAAGAATGGACTGGAATAAAAGAATGAAGAAATTTAGTTCTCGTATGTATATTAGTATTCATAGCTAGGTATTTGATTTACCAATCAATTAAAGGGTCATTTTACACATGCAGCATGCAATGTAGACATCACATTAGGATTATTAATTACCTCGTTTATCGCTGAAATAAAATCTAGTATACAAACAGATTGTAATTGGTGAGAATTACTATTAATACAGTCTTATCTAAGGTTGTCTACCAAAGTTGACATTCCCGTTCTTGCTACCCCCAGGAGTGGAAGGGGTTGCGATAGAACCATTTTGAGCTGATAGTTGGAAGCTTTCAAGCATTTCTCCATTGCCGGATACATTACCTAATCCCCAAATATGTCCCCTGTATCGATTGAGTATCGATAAGTCATAACCTGATTGCTTCAACAACTCTTTGAAACACTCCATGGATAAGTAGGCATGTAATGGTGAGGTCATTTGTTGTTGATGACCGAGGATTTGTGATGTGCTGAACAATTGACGAATGGCTGGTGATATGGGTAAGAGATGCAATTCTTCTGCCAAATATTCTATCGAGGGTTTGGTGGTTGATTTCTCTTCTGAATTTGACTTGTTCAAGGTTTGGCTACCAATGTATTTCAAATCATAAAAGTTTGGGAAGTATTTGGAACACCACCAGAAAAAATCGTGCTCATCGACTGGTAAGTTGTCATTCAAAATCAAGCTGATGAAAAACCCTAAATCATAACCGGCATGATAACTGACCCAGTTGATGGAGGTGTCCAACAATAAACCTGATTCTATGATCAATTCAGCAAATTCAAAATGAGAAATACCTTGAGTCATGTGTAATGGAAAGTCAATTTGGGCCGTTTGGTTCAACATGGATAAGTGTTCTTCATTATACATTTCATTCGTTAAATCGTATAAAAAGTTGAATTGCCAGATTATACTAGTGGTGATTTCGTTATTCTTGATCTTTATAATACACAATGATAACTGAATCAAATTCAACAAGTCAGAGTTGGCTCTCAAAGTTTGAAAATGATAGTCGGAAGATGATTTGAATGTACCCACAGGTCTGGCAACAATTCCAGGAATCTCTTGGTGCACAGCGATGAATATGTTTGAGGTTCTATCGTTGATGAATGATCTCAAACTGTGAAATTCATGTTCCAAGTTTTGGCTCCATACTTCTTTGATTATCGGAGCTTGTATTGGTTGTATACTGGAGCTTAGTTGTTGCTGTTGTTGTTGGGTTTGTTGTTGTGGGTGATGTAATTGTTGAAATGGAAGTGAATGCGATTGCAGCGATTGTTGTTGCTGCTGTAATGGAAGCCCTTGAGGCTGTTGGCCCTGTTGTTGGGCTTGTTGCTGTAACTGCTGCTGTAACTGAAATTGTAATAATGGGTTAACACCTTGATTCGTAGACGTCGATCCTCCTAAAGGTCCATTGGACTGCGAGTTCGAAGAAGCGCCAACCAACGATGCTAGTAACGGATTTGAAGCTCCGGAAGGAGCACCAAGGTGTTGTTGCAGCTGTTGTTGAAGCTGCAGCTGCAGTTGCAGTTGCTGCAGTTGTAAATGTTGATTCAACAATTGTTGTCTTTGTAATTGTAATTGTTGTAATTGTAACTGGCTTATTTGTGGTGATTGACCTGAGTTATTCAACTGTGTTGGTTGTTGCAACTGATGCAGTTGCAGTAAGTACTGAAGATGCGGATTAACATTCATTATATTTGCCAATACTTCGATCTTTTGGTTGATGATTAATAGCTGATTATTCTCAATGATTTTGTTCTATTTCATCTATCTCTTTTCGAATGTATCAAATCGTTAAACCCAGAAATGTCTGCAATACTCCCAAATCTCGTAATACCTGCTACTTTGATCTTATACTTTCAATAATCTTCAATACTAGTTACCAAAATTGAGTCCTGTCAGTCGAAAAAATCTTCAATTCAATTTGCGTGGAATTGTATACAGAAAATGGTAGCGATAACAATCACAATACATTGATTACAAGCATGAGGGTAAAGAGACAGTTGTATGTTTGTATTGAAAATGTGTTTGTTAGTTTATTATGGATAACTCCAGACGACATGTTTTTTTTTTGAAAAGTCTCTGTAGTTTCTTGATGAGTTTTGCTTCACAATTGATCTCTGAAAGTCGGACCCATTTGACCTTGTAAGTAGTTATGATCTCCTATTCTTCTTGGTTTGATCAAGTGCTGCAATAAGAATGCAATGCCAGACAAGAGACACACGATAGCAACCACCACATAAATCAAACCTAAACTAATATTCCGGGCACCAAATATCGAATTTGTTGTTATCACCATTGATTTGGATCCACCAAAAATGGTCACTGGGTAATTCAACCCGATTTCCACCTCGTAGGTGCCGGAAGTCATGGCAGCGGTATTATTCTTACCGTATAACTTGTAGAACGATGGTAACCCTGACGTCCTCATCCAGTTTTGCAAATGCTGCATTTGACTCAAATCGGGCATGTTTTCTTCGGTGTAGCCATCAGGGTATGCCGCATGCCAATTGGGCGGTGGTACTACCTCATCGGGTTTATAGCTGGTTTTCTTGAACCGAGAATTGCGATCACTCGACCACGAAATGTCATCATCGGCAAAAGTGTACGTTTGGTTACTCTCTCCATTCTGAGGGTTTAGCAAGATGGGGTTGGAAAATGTATCGTTGAAGTAACTGTTGGCAATCAACCCACATGGGTACACCACTTTCCCATCGATAATTTTCAAAGGATCACACTTGTCAGTGACTGAGTCAGCATTTAGTGCCTCACCCTTCAACTGTTTCAAGTCGTACGATTCCACGTATTTACGATGATTCTGGAAAAAGTTGGTCAATCGGTAGTAAAGGTATAATGGTGGATCTATGTCGACAGGTAACGTGAATTGAAGTTGGCATGTTTGCTTAAGCACGTCGTTATTGGTATCATTGACTAGTTTCCATTGATACTTGGGATTATCATTCTTGTGTTTGAAATGATATTCAATGTAGTTATTGGGCACGTCTTGATAACTATCGGTAGCCAAACTGTGACATTGTGAATAATCGATTGACAACATCTGCACGTTGTATGTCGTGTATATTATGGCAATACCCAAGGGGGCAAATATGACGGCCAACACAAACAATATCGGTATAACTGATTTGGGTGTCAATATGGGTTGCCAGGCTTTCAATCTTTGTTGTCGGAAAGCGGTGTTTGGAGGCTTTCTCGACTTGTGGACGTTGGAACTTGTAAATGCCTCATCGCCCTCATCCTCCTCAGAAGATCGTCTTCGTCTTAAGAAGTTCATTAAAAGCTTCTGATCTCAATAACAATGCCTACTCGTTAACTTTAAAATTTCGATAGTGATATTTGGTGCGGCGACTAATCGACAATGGATTTATCCTACAAATGATGATGCAATTACTTATTATTAATCATTCTATATACTTTTAGACGGCATATACCAGTTCATGCAAACGAATTGAATGTGGTTGAAAGTTCAATCTCTTTTAGGGGTATTAGTATTCTTTTTGGAAGAGTTGGAATTGGTATTAGTGGGCTTCTTGTCGGACTTGTTGCGTTTCAAGGCGATGATTGGAATTGTTGTGGTTTCTGGTCTTTTTGTTTCTTACCGGAGTTGTGGAAGTTGTTTCCCGTTTTAGAGCCTCTTGGTTCTAAGCTGATGGAAGTACCATCTATTTTTATTTCTTTGGTGTTGAGTGCTTCTTGTTGAGCGTCTTGGGTGACGAAATCCACAAGAGCAATGTCCAAATTAGTTCTGAAGAATTTCAATTCACCGAATGACTTGGATAAAACTTCACGTAAACGTTTTTCACTGATCGACCTGACTCCACGAATGTAAATAGGGAACCATTCGTCCTTCTTGAATTTGCTATTGGTTGGAACAGCGGCCGGTTTCTTCACTGGCTGGGTTTTTGCTACAGCTGGAGCTGGAGTTGATGCAGGAGTGGACTTATTTGATTTGGGTGCTGCTTGCGATGCTAACGCAGCCCAACTCAATGGAGCTGCTGGTTTCGATGATGGTGACGAGTTTGAGGCTGCCGATGTGACAGGGGTAGAGGTGGTTGTTGGAGTTGACGATTTCGAATTCTCCGACGATTTCGGAGGTTGAGCTTCTGGAGTTGGTTCTTTAGTTGCTTTAGCGGATTCTTTTCCTGCTTCCAATTCTGGTTTGGTATCGTCTGATTCACCAGTTTCCAAGTTGGATTCTTGAGATTCTTCTCTTGGCTCTGATGGTTTTGATCCAGCTTCCTTGACTTCGACTTTAGTTGGTTCGACGGCTTTAACTTCATCCTTGACATCAACCTTGGCGTCAACCGTTGGTTCGGCTTTTGAGTCGGTTTTGATGTCAGACTTGTCGACTTTGGCTTCTTCGGACGCTTCTTTTGTCGACTCGTTCGATTTGATGATATTGTCTACTTCGTTGAACCTCAAGATATCGTTAGCAACATCGAATCTTTCGTCATTTGCGCCAGCAGCTGGGGTTAACAAAAACGTCTGGGTGAACTGATAGTATTTCGAGTTATTTTTGGACCATTCACCGAAAACGACAATCAACAAGTTCTTATCCAACGACACTTCAAATGCGGCATTGGTGATAACAATTCTATTTGCGTTCTTTTCCAAAACATCATCATTTTTGAATCTCAGCTTGATTGCTTCAATGCCCTTGGCTTTGTAGATTTCGTTAGTCTCATCTGAGATTTCACCAGTGGGGAACTTGGAGTGGCTGATTGAAGCTACCTTATTATAGATTTTGTGAATATTTTCAATCTTGTTATTGTAGAAGTCATAGTACGAGTGGATGAAAAACCAGCCAATGGTCACGGCTCTCTCATCAGTTAACTTAGTTTCCTGAGCTGAACCTGGGGCAGAATTTGGTGGAGGTGACGATGTGGTCATTGTCTAAGCTGTGATGCTTGTGGTGAACTGGAAAACCGTGTATACTCCCAGATAATTCGTGGTAGAGTTGAAATGGATCTAATCAAAGAGATCAAAAAGATTTCGCCCTCAATGAAAATTTTCGAGCCCCGTCGTGTGCAGTCTTCAAGCAAACACTTATGAAAGGATCAGGCAATGGGAACAATACTACAATGAAGTTAGTGGTGTATGAGATGGCACTTAGGTTGAGTAAGTACCAGAGTTCATTTACACCCAATTTGAAGTGATTTTCAAATGATTATTGGTGGTTTTTCTTTATTCGTTGATTTCTGAATTATTAATATTTTATATTACTAGTGATATAAGCATGGATTACTCTTATTGGCATTCCTTCAATAACTCCTCCAAGATTTTGTTTTCGGTTTCGGCCTTGTTTGACAAGTTGTTGAACGACTTGATCCCCATTCTTCTCAACACCTCGATAGTTTTATCTCTAGGAAAGCCCATGTTTTCGAACTGAACAACAATCTCGTCGTCAATTCCATATAACGCCGAGTCCTTCAATGGTTGTTGTTGAGACTTGTCTTCAGACGCATAGATCTTGGTCCAGTACGCGGCGGTGTCTTTGAACCCATTCAAGTTGGTCAAATAATGCTTTGCCACCTCGGCGTCTTGAGGATCGTTTGGTTCTGGCGACTGCAACAAGGACTGTAACGAAATCAATGAACTCTTCAATGTGAAAACTGGAGTCCACGCATCTTTCAATATATCAAGACAAATGGCGCCGGTTACGGACGAGATGTTGGGATGGTAGATCTTGGTGCCAAACTTCATCTGGGGTGGCTTGAATGGGTATTCGTTAGGGATGTTAATATCAACTTGAAACACACCTCCTTCATAGGGCGTGTCGGGTGGTCCTGTGAAATAACCTGTCAATTTGGTCAAATCATTCTCGTTTTGTAATTGCAAAGTCACCCCTGAGTTGGTGTCCTGGCGACACTCTTCTAACTCCTTAGCTATCCGTTTAACCCTAGACATCGTCGACTCCTTTGCTTCAACTACGGTGTCAGTATTGATTTTATTTATTGCTGTGAGATCAAAATTTGATTTTTTCCACAGCGACATTCGTTTACGGTATAAACATAAACATAAACCTGCTAATATACATTTTAATATACATGTCTATAAATAGCTAGAGTGAAGACCTTCACTCGCTGGTGGTGGGGGACGAGTTCTTGACATTTACCGATAATGCGTTGAAGACATTCTTCAATTCAGGTGAAGCGTTATTGACAAACTCCAAATCAAAAAACCCATAATCTCCATTTTTCAATAATTCAGTGAAAACAATAGTTAAGCCCCATGGATGTGGCTTTGAAACCAAACGTCTTTCTAACAATACTCTAGTGATCAACTCCTGGATTGTCAATTTGTTGGCAGCGGTGCCCCAAAGTTGATTGTTGCTGAAAAAATGAAGAATGATACCCACAAACCAATGGGTGTGAGAGTTGGGGTAACGCAACTGGTTGGCAATGGCATTCACCATGTGGAACTTGAACTCTAAAGAACCATGGTTCATCAAGTCAACAAGTAACGCAACTTGCGACGACTTGGTGTTGAATAAGCGTGAACTATTAGGTAACCTATCGGTCACCGCCGAAATACCAACATGCAAAACTAGAGCATTGATCAATTTGACATTGTAGTTGACATAATCGTTATTGTCAACTTCCTTAGGATGGTTCAATTTCAATCCACTATAGATAGTCTTCATCAAAGTTGTGGTGGGGATCCTGAGGAAGTTATCGACTGGTTTCTTTAAACCAATCTTCACCAAATCATCGACAGGTAAATAGTTTATGATTGGAGACTGGTTCATTTCTGGTAACCTTTCCACCTTCAACCCCTGCGTGAATGGATCTGGGACTTGCACGTTGCTTGGTGTAGCCGATAAAATTATATTCTTCAACTGGATATACCCGCGAGGAATTGACGTTATCAATTGATAATGGCACTCAACTAAAAATTCAGGGTAGTCATGAGTTAAGCCCGTGAAAATTCGGTTAATGGCCTTGAACAACACACTCAATATGTCATGATTGAAATCTTTATAATAGTAAGTCTGAAATTTCATTATCGAAGTCAAGAACGTAACTACTGGCTTGTAACCTTTGCTGTCTTCCAACTCTAATAGTTTTGGTAACAACATTCGATGACTGACTAATGAAACCCAAGCAAACGTAAACCCGGGAAAAATCATTGGTTGCAACCCATTAAAAATATCTCCAACAGTCAAATAGAAATCCTCATCGAAATCCTTACCAGTTCTTGATTTTGTTAATGAAGATTCGTCAACCCATTTAGCCAATAACGAGGAAAAGAATCGGAAATATGCCCTCTCATTCCAATTAGTACCACTTTCGTGATCATTAGTGAAACTAACTAAAATAACACCAATAATATTCTTAAAGTAATTGATGCTTTCCTCTTTGTCGTCAAATTTGAGAAGGATTTTAACAATTAACGTGGCTAAGGTATCAACAGCAAGATAAGTTTCATGTTGTGTTCTAGTTCTGACTTCATGCTCAATTGTGAATGCACTAATCGACACCTCGAGGGCAGTTTGGAAGAATACTTTGAACTGTTCAGGATCTGTTAAGATCTCGTAGTGTAAAAGTGCCTCCACGTATTTATCTTGCAATTTGTCAGTATTGTCCCCATGCGTGACAAGTTTGATCCACTCGGCAAATATGTAACCCAGTTGTGTATAGACATCGCCAGTAACGGGAATCAAAGACTTATCAAATATATTGAACAATTTTGTGCAAGCTTCTTTAGCATCAGCTTGTTCTTTGTTATCCTCCTCTGGGACAAATTCTTGTAAAGCATCAATTGTTAGAGCAAAATCAGATCTCAACGCGACTGGTCTCGATTCTTCAGTTTCAAAAATTTTCAGTAACAAGCTCGCAGCAAACTCGATAACCACTGGGTTTTTGGATTCGGTGATCAACCTACCAATGGAAGAATCTAACTTTGATGGTGACACTAACTGAACTTTCAATAAAGCATACATGACCGGCATGTTGAATTTTCTTTGATCAGAAGAATGAACTAACCACCAAGTAACATCCTTTGCAGTTGAAGGGGAGTACTCGCATAATTTATCCAAAATCACAACGTATATCTCAGTAGACATTGGATTCTCGTGGGTTTGCGTAAATAAGAAGTTCACTGCATATTGAGCAGCCTTCAATAGCAACTCCGGATACTTCAACGCATTGCTTTGAGCAATTGTCAAGGCTTGAGTGAGAGCTGCCATAATTGGATGTGTTGGTGCAAGATCTTGCAATTTCGTCTCCGTCACATCTTCCAACAATTGAATAGCCTTCTCACAATTTTGGGTAATCACGGCAAATAGTTGCTCAAAAGTGACCTGGTCTTCTTGCGAGATTTGCACTTGTGGTTCGACTTGTGCATCGGACGTTGTCAGTTGTATTTGGCCCTGTTGTTGCAACCCAGCAACCTGTGGTAGTTGCGACTGAGCTTGGGTTTGGTCTGGTTTCGAAGTACTAGTACCAAAATTCTCGTAAATCTCTAATTGATTAACTGAGAGCCCATTAGCATTCAAACCCAAAGGTTCTGGCAATCTCAATGCATATTCAGAAACATTTTCGTCTACGAATTGTTCTCCTGAATTATGTTGTTCCCTAATAGTGACATATCTTTTCATTTTCTCATCAATCAACTCTGAGATATTATCAAGTGCAATTTTTCCAACAATATCAACACATAGGTCAACGTTTGCTTGGATTGCTGAATTCAATTCAGATAACTGGAAATCGTTTGATCCTGAACCAAGAAGTTGAATCATGGTAGCCTCAATTGTTTCCGATAATAGCTTGCGCCCACTGCATAGTACCATACTATGTGATAGTTGCTGGGCCAAATTTTGGTAACTCTTGCGAAACTTCTGTGGATCCCTTTCTGTCGCAAAATCTTTCTTCATCATCGCTTCCGTGGTGGTTAAGACAGCTTCAGACACTCTTGTTAAAATAGGAACAGCACACTCACGAACGGACCTTGACAATGAAGCCTGAAATGCTCTTCTCAAATTCGCGTGCTGAGTAAATATTGTGTTACCAATCAAGTTACTAAAACTTGTATCCAATACTGGCTCATTCACTTGTTGAGATGGGGCAACCTGTCTTATTTGTTGAGCTTGTTGTTGAAGTTGCTGAAGTGGTACTGATTCAATTGGATCAGTTGCATCTAGAACTAACCTTGACATATCATTGGCAAGAGTTACGGTCTCAGGATGTATACCAAACATCGCCGCTAATGCTGCTGGGTTTGGATTATGTGTTCTAATCAAGGTTGACGGTTCAATGTCCTTTATCTTCAATTGAAAAGAATTCAATAAAACCTCAATCTCAAACTTCAAATTAAGCTTCAAGTCTGCACATTCGTATAGTTCCGCCAAAACCTTGATAATACCTAAAACCCAAGGATTAGGAGGCTTGAAAATTTTAGAGTACTGAGCTTGGTCTAAAATTTTGCATACAAATGGAATAATTAAAGGTAGTGATTTGAAATCGAATGCTTCAACCAACAAAAACTTGAATGCAATCTGATCACGCCTCAACGGTTTATCGTTTGCCAAGGTGATTTTACCTAACCAAGCACCCAAATTTTTCAACTGATTCCTTTCAGTAGTTGAATCTTTGAATTTCCTAATCAACCTTTCAACCTCCTTCAATGAAACACTTAAAATATATTCAAAGAAAATGGTGTTATCAAATGCTATCACAAAGTTTGAGTATAATTCATGATTGTTTGGTTCGGCCTTAGCACGATCAACGACAAGGTAATTTGCGAACCAAGCAAAATATTGCTCATCCAAGAAATCTTTGATCTCATTCACTCTCATATTATCAACAGTCATATTATTGATCAAAAACAACAATTTGTCTGAAATTGCTTCAGAAGGTTCATCTTGTTCAATAAAACCTATTGTCTTTTCATTGATAGTAATAGATTGGTATTTTGGCCCAACCTCTGGTGTAGGGGTGACAGCGGGAGCGGTACATGGGATACCATTGGCAGCCTCCTTAACGATTTGATACATTTTAGAATGTGCAGATAATGATTGACATTCCAACAAATGTTTACAATATATTGGGTATTCATGCAACCTTGACTTGAAGTTGTACAACGATTGCACCGCAAATTTAAATAAGTGAGAATCCTGTGGTTGGTTGCACGATTCCCAAATGAAATTCAATGCCACAGTTAATGTAGTACCTTGAATCAAATCTTTCTCTAATAATGCACCAAATAAAAGGGAAGTAGATGCTAAAGCGGACAATGGATATTCTGCGAAAAACCTGTACTCGTCCAATAATGAATGAATCATACAAGCGAAAACATCTTGCTTATGCGGTTCGTCACTCGATTTCATAGCAATCAACATGTCAACGATATCCTTGATCTCAACTTCTTTGTTGTACATCTTCGAATAGTAAGCCTTCATTTCTTGCTCAACGTCAGGAGGAAAAAAGTTAGAAACTTCAGCATTTTTGAGAATAGCTTCATTATGCCCGTAACCATAGTTAATCAATCTTGGGTATGTTGTCAACAATAATAATTGAGAGTTCTTGAGTTTTTCAGAATCTAATAAGCCTTTATTTGCTTTCAATTTCTCCAACCAATAATTCACATCTGTGAGTTGCAAAACCTGAAAATGATCTTGCGGTGCAACTTGTGCTTGTTGTTGTTGCAATTGGCCTCTCTCGTAATCTTTTTGAGCATGTTCGTCAACTGCATCCAATAAACATGTGTAGAACAATTCTTTTTGCTGGAGATCCTTGGTCAATCGATCCACAACAGGTTTATAGTCATATCCAAAATTCGAAGACTCAACCAAGAACTTCACTGCAAGTTTGAAATCAGTTTTCCACAATAAGTCTAGTATATCGTCAACCAAATCAACCTTTGAAGCATAATGAAGAATCTTACTGATAGTTTCCACGTTACCTCTACTATTGTAGTAAGCGATCAATTGGGATAACAATGATTGCACATCCAACTCTTTGAACTTAGTCAAAACTTGAAATATTGATGGACTATCTTTGTCTAACAAAATTACAAATAGTGAAGTTGTATAACCTTCCAAAGACCGACTTTTCTCGACTATCGCCAAAGCGGCTGCTAATAAGTATTGAGGATACTGGGCAATATCACGTTCAAATATTTGTGGAAGGTAAAGGTTTGTGTTGGCTGGATCATTTGCAGGCTGTTGCGCTTGTTGCTTGAATGTGGTCAACACTTTTAACTCCAATTTTGCTACGTTGATGAATTTCAATATGGTTTGCGATACATCAATGTCCTCGTCTTCAAAACAAAGTGTGATGTTTTTTGACCCAATAATGTCATAGGCTCCAGAGGCTGGATCCATATTGTGCAAAAAATACAAAAGGGTGTGGTTGAACCACCAGTCGTAACTCAAAAAGATGTCAATAATACCTTGTGCAAAATCCAAAGATGACAAGAATTGGGTGACATTGATCATAGTTGGTTGGATATTTCTCCTTGAGCTCTCAAACAACAACTCATTAAAGTGGCTGAAAACCGAGTACCAGTTAATAGTAAATTTTGGGTTGGAATCAATGGACTTGAAACACGCTTTCAATTGGGATCCTTTAGCGTTGGCTTCAGGTAAACTGTTAGCATAATTGATTTGGCCTAGCAACCCTTGAGAACCTGGGATCAAGATATCGGCTAAAATCAAGCCTAGAGATTGATCGATTTCTTTGGGCTTGATCAATAATAAACTAGGCAACAACTTTTCTGGTAATAAGTTTTCGGGACCAATTTCAATCAATAACTGCTTGAATGACATATCGAGTATATTTTTATAGAATTTGTTGATTGGCTCGATATTCGATTTGAACGCTTTTGTTGAGCTTAGAGTTAATAGTTTTTGAATGAATGGGAAAAACGGGGTGTTCAAAATGTAATCTAACACTAAATTCCAGTTGTAGTTTGCTGGAAATTCCCTTAATTTGATGTTCTTCAATAATTTCCACGAGTTTTCCTGAATAAATTTTTCAATTAGCTCGGTGTGGTGGTTTTGAAAGTGGATCAAGATAATAAAAGATAAGATAAACTCACAATCAAATACTTGTATGAATTTTATGAAATTGAATGATTCGTTTCTCGTAAGTTGTTGCAAATTCTCGAATAATATGTCAAGATTTTTCAAATCAATGGAAATGATAGCAAGTTCTGTTTTGAATACTCGTTCAAATGGAGTTAATGTGGTGTCGTCAAAGTCTCTAAGCTTGATGAAGTTGATTAACTTGTTATAGAAGTTTCCCACGATAAGTTTGTTTGATCGATATTGATGTAATATATATCCGATTTGACTTAAGTTTGAATCAAAATTCTCCTCAGTTAATGTTGTTAATAAAATTGATAATTGATATAATATTACTTTGATAAGTTCTGGATCTTCGTGGCCCTTTGGGCTTGTTTGTATTGAAGACACGACGATTGGACTTTGGAAAAGTGTGATTGAAGTTGTATTTGTTGATGATCAGCACAAAACTATGATTTTTGTCTTATTCTGGATGTTCCCGGTATGACTCAATAACAATTGCGTATGATAGATCTAATCAGTAGTCTATGATACCTATAATACAGTTTATATACAATGGTTTTATTGGGGTTATAAAAATTTGGTCAATTGTTGTCGTAGGCAAATTTTATCAATATTATTTACCCGGACACACCCTAGACCTAACTAGTACCAGCACGAAGGAAACTACTACCAGTATCAATGTAACCATATCCTATTGCTTCACCATAATAAATACCCTATACATCTATAACTTTCGCAATTTCTAGCTTCAATTCCAGTTCCTGGAGAGAGTTATACGCTTTTTTCAATAACACTTTCAATTGTTCATTCTCCAACGACAAGTCAGTTTCTGTAACTGGATGTGGGTCTGATTTGAAAGGAGAAGGTAGTTTGATATAATCTGTGAACGATTTAGCTTCATTTATGTCAGAGACATCGGAATATATCGATTCCAATTCATTTTTATGGGGTTGGTGTGACAATAATGAAAGCGACGATTGGTTGGATTGATTCTCACTAGAAACAGTAGAGGCACCGCTTGATATAAACGCTTCCTTCATTTTGTCAAACATGGATGGTTGCGGTAACGTTTGCTCTTTAATAGAACTTGTGGAACTTGAACCCGAGTTTGAACAGTTGGAACGGAGCAAGTTACTGAATAAATCCTCGTCCCAATTGAGCAACAAGTCGCCAAAAAACATGTCCAAGTTATTGATAATGACATTTCCCCATTTTGATTCATTCAACAAATGTTGGTAAATGACTTCGTCATCGTTGACGGCCATCAAAATTGGTTTGTTCGAAATTAACAACCCCACAGAGATTTTGAATAACCCAATCTTCCAGCCTTGAATCAAACAAAAATCCATGATACGATTGACGATTGATAAGTCTGGTGAATGCGACGACAAGAAACTCAACCACCATTGGTAGAGGAAAGTTTGAAACTCAACATATTTCGACAAATGTTGGTATAATTCGTTGTCGATAACTTTCAAAATTTCGGTAAATTGTCCTAACCATAATGTTAACGTGGATGACATGGTTTCAGTCATGAATATTTGATGCAACTCTGGTTCCAAGTCCATCACCGAGATTAATGAATGGAATGTCAATTGGCAATCACCATCAAAATGGTAGTATAATACCCCCACTAAGAATAAAAGCCCTTGGCAGTAGCCCAACTCAACATCGTAGTTGGCATATACATTCAAGATTGTTGACAAATTCGCAACATTTTGTGGTTGTTTGAAATAGTCAATTGTGGGAAACGTACGATTCAAATCTTTCGATATTTGTTTTGAGATTTCGGGGCTGTATGAGTGTTGGAAGTTGGCGTATATCAACTCAATTGAGTTTGGAATGGCCTTGTTGTTGAGCAAGAACAATTTTTTCCAGATTGTTGATCTCAATGGTGGAGGTATTCCCTGTTGAATAATCAAAAGCTCTGTGTAGTATGGAAGGGTATTTATGGTGGTAGTGGGGTTGTTGATGAATGATAACCAGTAGATAGATTCCATATTCCCCAAAATGATTTGATCAATGAATTTCTTGCAGCAAGATTGATATGTTGATGGAGTGCTCAAGCAATTGCCGCAATTTGAACAAGAAATAAACTCGTCGTCAACCACGGAGTATCGGAAAAATAGGTTTTGCAAATCCAGCATTGTGAACTCAACATCGTTGACTGTGTCTTCAGTATTGAAGTATTCAATTTTTGATTCCAAGTTCATCAAGATCAAGTTGGAGTTTTTGATCGAATTCAGGGAGAGTGACTCCTCAAATTCCAATAAGTTGTTGAAATCCATTCTTCCTTGTATCAATCTGTTATTTTGGTGTATGGATCAATATCAAGCCAGCTGATATAAATTTATATGGTATCAAGCAACCCCAAGTACCAAAATGCACGCTCCTCGTAAGCGCTCTATCAATCTAATACGACACCTGGTTCGTATTAGTCAAATCAAATCAAGCTGTGAATAAGTGAAAACTTCTCCAGATATAACCTAGCAAGCCAGCAAGACGAAATTTTTCAAGGTCTAAGCCAATAATGCAATCTTAACGATATGTTGAAGTCTCCGCAAGGACTGATGCAAAGCTTCCAAGTAAACGATAGTAAGGAAACTGAAAATGAATGGATGAATCAGTAGTTGTCAGATATACCTTTCCAGGAAGTTGAAGTTTCAAGTAGAAATGTCCCAATCGGGTAATTTTGCGTAGCGTGTATCAGGTACCCAAAATATCACGCTGATTCAAAATGTAAACTACTACAAGGAGCCAAGCAGTAGTACGAGTCAGGAGTAGAATGCTAGCACCCAGTTGAATACACGTAAAATTTTCTCACCCAACCAAATAGGAGGCTGGTATTTTCATCGCCAATTCATGTGGCCCACATCCTTATGTCGCACTTCGACTAACTTTACCTTGATCTACACGGGAATGATTTCGTGGACGAGTGGATGCCACCAGTGTTGACTACGAAAACTGGTGTAGCTCCGTTATGATAACAAAACCTTTCAAAATAGTCACGTATACTTGAAGGCTTATTCCAACCGTTGTAAACAACACCAAACTGCAATGAAAATAACAATCGTATGGCTGGGCACACGAGATTATGAGACTCGCTCGTTGCAAAGATAGTACGAATAAGCTTTGGTAGAATATGAATCACTTGGTTTGAACAGCGGGTCACTTATGGTAATTCGAATCAACATATGGGAACTTGATTTTACAGAAGAACTCTATAAGATGTACACAAAAGTTACGACAATTAACCAGTTAGCTTTGCTGTAGCTCAAGGCAATGGAAGAATGACATACAGCATCATACAGTACTCGATGTTATCTGGTGTGTTTTCTATGCAAAGAATGAAGGTGTCAAAAAACTACCTGATTCATTATCATGGTTCGTTTCTTTTTCAATGCTTGTCGATATCTTGACCCTTAGGGTAAATATCTCTGCTTATTCACATAGTCTTTCCTTATTTTTTTTTTAGTTTTAACGGTGTATAATAGATCTAGCTTAACGTTCATGAGGTTTCTATTTATGTATGTAATTGTGTGTCCACTGTTTCTCATACAATTAAAGAGGAAGCTGAAAAACCTCCTATCCTTATACATCTTTTGTCCTTTTCGCAGCCAAGCTGGAAAGCTGAGCAAAACATTATATTAATAAAAATGGTTATTGCATGTCTATTATCTTCGATGTACTCATTCTAAGTTCCCCAATATATTCCGAGCATTTGGCAAGCTTGGACACTGTTATCAAGTGTACTGTCATAATTTACCGCGCTACCAAATGTGGTGTTATTTCTTCTCAACCAAGCTGAACTCGATTGGTAAGGTTGGCGATGGTGTACTATCATAAAGTGGTAATACCGCATGAGTACGAGGAAGACGAGGAGTATATAATATATTTAGGCAAGGATAAATTTGAGAACTACGAGTTGATCAACCATTCGAACAAAAACCACCTTTGGTTTCACGTTGACGATTTGTCGAGCGCCCACATATACCTCCAACACGAGGACTTTGACCAAGTTCCGGCCGAGATCTTGAATGTGGTTGGCCAATTGACTAAGTTCAATTCGATCAAGGGCAACAAACTACCTAGTGTCAAAATAATCTATACTCCCGTGTATAATGTATATAATTCCAACACATCGCTGCAAGATAAAGGTGTTGTCAGTTTTCATAATGAACACTTGGTGAAGAAGTATGAGGTGGGCAAGAAGGACAATATAATTTTGAGCAAGTTGAACAAATCGAAACTGGAGATATCTACTGATGACTTCATCAAACAACAACAATTAGAATTGCGCACGGTGAAGGATAAGCAACGCAAGGAAGAACAACAGCAAAAACAGTATGCATTAGAACAGAAACTCATCAAGAAAACTGGCGGATACGATGATCTATTCAAAAACACTGAAGGTACTAGTAACGAAGCCCGAAATGAAAACTGGGATGAAGATGAATTCTGGTAGGCACCTTAAGTTATCTTTCCCCACCCACTACAGCACAAAATTATGGATTCTATATATATATTCTTAGGTATATATTATTCAACCACTCATAATGATTATGACACAATTATCAATTGTGTATAAATGCTGATTTTCCGAGATACATAATTTCATGACAAGTATATTTTCCAATTTAAGCATCTAAACTGACAGGGAACTTGTTAGCAGCTCTTTGGTCATCCCATCTTTCCACCCAGTCGACGGGACACAATGAACTGAATGTTTTAAAGAAAAGCTGGCATGGTTCAAACTCTTCTCCTTTGACATTAATACATTTGTGGTAGTCAACGTACGATTGAGCACAGTGTTTGGTTTGGTTTTGGTATGGGAAACGAGGGTCGAATTGGGGGGTTTCCAATTTGAAGTTATCTTTGTCAATTTCAACCATTGTTAGCTGTTTGTGTCTCGTGTCAATCACCACCAAGTTTGTTAGTGATCAGTTGAAAAATCGAAAAGATGGGTTTTGCAGTGTCGCAGTTTTTTTAAGTTTTCATTGGTTAAAGTAGTCGCACGTGAGAGCAGTGGGTGCTACCATTATATGGTCTATAGAAGGTGATATACATCGATTAACAGGGTTTACTATGAGGAATTAGTAGTGATAATGAATGTTTGTAAGCCTGGTACACTGGAAGTTTTGTTGTTTGCTGAGTTTTCGGACGAAAAGAGGGACAATTCGTAAATCAAGATTGTGACTTTGGAGTAGAATCACAGTTGGAAGGGTGGGACTGGCTGGAAAACCAGTTTTATACCAAGCAAATATGATCTAGGTTCTCCTACTCCATGTGTAGACCGTCAGCTGTCGAATTTTGAGCAAAAGCGACTTTATTTTCGAAAAACCTCTCCACGCTTTCAGTATAACTTATAACAAACATTGTTGTGACTCTCAGCATACTTGAACACAGCACCTAACATCTTGAACATGTAGTCTTCGAGATGAGTTGATACTCAAGCAGTGTCTTAATGTTTTTTCTTTGGTGGCGAGAGTTGTGGACATGGTGCAACGTAAGCATCTCAAGTACACCTCCCAGCCCCACACCTCACCTTAGCTGACACTGAAGTGGGGTTCAGCTGGTTTTTGAAGACCTAGTGTTACAAATATGATGCAAAGAGATTTAACTCAGTTTTTACTTAGTTTGACTGGTCCAGCCAGGCAACTCTAGTTCTGTTCTCGATAAAATTATGTGCAATTTCGGCACTTGTTCCACCGTGCTTCGTATCTCGCGTCGCACCACATCCTCCTCGGTTTCGTGATTTGGTGCTTTGTGATGCAAAACTCGCTCTTGTTCGACTGAGTCCATTTTATTATACTGGAATAATGCATCATGATTATCCTGGTGAAACTGCTGCTTGGAAATTTCGACAATCGATAATAATTTCGATAAACCAAGCGCTTTACCCACAATCAACGCTGGTTGATCCGGCTCATGTAACACGCGCAAAATCTCGGTAATGGTTTTCTTCATGTTAGAATTTTTATTAATGTTGACACTAACCAAACCAGGTATTGTCTTGGTCAAACTATCCGCATCCATTGCACGATATACAAATATTTGTTGGGTTTTATGGTGAAGAACCTATATAATTTCTACGTACTGCTCGAATTCGCTCTGCTCAACCTGTATACAAGGCAGTGAGTTGTGGTAATTTTATCAATCATGGCTGGAACTAGTCGTTGTGTTGGTCACTGGTGGTCCTGCTTGGTCCTGAGTCAGTTGTAAGCCTTCTTTCACACTGTTGTTCTCATTTCTTGGTTCAACCACCTCGGGTGGCACTTCTAATTGCAATTTCAAATTCGAGCCTCGACTACTTTTGGAATTGGTTGACCTACTACTGGTCTTGGACGACGACGACTTCAACTTGGTTTGGAACGTGTCCAAGTCTCCAAAGCGAGACGATGAAGTAGCACCAAATCCCGCTAATGATTGTAACAATTTCTGTTGCTGGTGGAACAAGTCCAATTTAGAAGAGTCGCGGGTGATTTTAGGAGGTATTCTCGTAAACTTGGGCAACGACTTGCCCGGTTTCTTGGGTGGAGGTAATTTTGATATGGGAAGCAAAATGCCGTTTTGGATGATATACTCATTGCCCTGAGTATCTTTGGCTGTTTGCACCACGCCGCCAGTGCTAAAATTGGCGGCGCTATTGGGAATGGTGGGAGCATCGTGGAAAGCTTGAGGAATTTCTGGCTCTGGTTGTGGTTTAACTGGTCTCTCTGGTTCTGGTGGGTACGTTATCAATTCGGCAGTACCGCTGATCAAGTCTTGTAGCTGGTGGTCTATGGAGTCGGTAGACTTGGGGTCTTGGTGATAGATTTTGGTTTTGGCGGCGTCGTTCTTTGAATCATGCAACATCAAGTTGATAGATTTGTAGATGACGAATGTGATGGCGTAATAGACACAGGCTCGTTCGATGTACACTCCTAAACTGTCAATTATCATTGACAATGATAATATATTGTTTGTACCCGCTGGCGAGTTTTTTTTTGCAATTTGTGAGTGGGCGCTATAACTGCTACGAACACGGGCAGATTTGGGATCATTACAGAAGGTGAAGTGATGGGGATGTATGGTGTCCAGATCTGGATAGGAAGATATACGGACTTAGATTTGGAAGTGCAGTGAAGGAAAGAACAGCTGATATTATCAACGCATGTGTCAAATAACCAGCAAGAGAAAGGTTTAGCTATAGATGGAAACCATTGAGGATAAAAGCAAATAAAAACAATTCTTAGTGAGCCATATCAATATACTTCATCCTCATAAAATGTAAGTTTGAAAGTTAGTCTCCCACAAAAAGAGCTACACACATACTCTCTCTCTCTGTTGCTAGACTATCTATATTGGTACCCAGCTACTACTGCTAGCCTTTCGGAACTACTCTGATTGATGTAAAATTTCACTCCGCCAAACCAAAGTCACCCCCCACAATATGTGATATTTTATCCAGTGAACAACAGTCAAGCACATTGAGTCATATAACCTTTTTCTATCCCAAACTACCTGACTCTACCAACTCTAAATCGTAGTAAGCGTTGACTCTTTTCTACCACATTTTCCGTTGGGGGCTCGGGTAATCGGAGAATTCGTTGAAAAATCCGCAACCCACTGGCAATTCCTCATGGGCGATTTTAAATCAAACGTTGAACCAGAATTTCAATGATAAATAGTTTCAAGTTTATTTCCAAAACTATAACCAGGAACTTCACTACATCTATCATGTCGCAAGCTTACAAACAACCTGCTCACAAGTTGACCATGATCCCGGGTCCAATTGAGTTCTCCGACGAAGTATTGGGGGCCATGGCCACACCAAGTCAAGCGCACACTTCGCCCGAATTCGTGGCCACCTTCCAGTCGGTGTTGAAGAACTTGAGAAAAGTGTTCAAGTCCACCGATGAGAAAGCCCAACCATACGTTATTTCAGGCTCAGGTACCTTGGGTTGGGATATTGTGGGGTCAAACTTGATCACTCCCAAGGACAAAGTCTTGGTATTGTCGACTGGGTTCTTCTCGGATTCGTTTGCCGAATGCTTGAAGGTATACGACGCCGACGTTGATGTGATAACCGCACCAGTGGGTGACGTGGTGCCAATGGACCAGATCAAAAATCAATTACAACTGGAAAAATACGCCGCCATCACCATTACTCACGTCGATACTTCGACTTCAGTGGTATCTGACGTCAAGGCCATTTCTGAATTGGTGCAAGAACTCTCTCCTGAAACCTTGATTATTGTTGATGCAGTGTGTGCCGTGGCCTCGGAAAACATTGAGTTTGACAATTGGAAATTGGATTACGTTTTGACCGCGTCCCAGAAAGCTATCGGTGTTCCCGCTGGGTTGTCTATACTATACGCGTCAGCCAGAGCCGTGGAAAAGGCATTATCGAGATCCAAAGATACCACCTTCTTTGCTTCGTTGAAAAGATGGACCCCCATCATGAAGGCTTACGAATCGGGCTCGGGTGCTTATTTCGCCACTCCAGCAGTACAAACTATCACGGCCTTGAAAGTTGCGTTGGACGAAATTGTCGAAGAAGGTATTGACGCCAGATTACAGAAGCACATTGACGCTTCCAACAAATTCAAGAAGTTTGTCGAGGGTTTGGGTATGACCATTGTCCCCGTCAACCACGAGGTTGCCGCTCATGGATTGACTGCAGTTTACTTCCCAGAAGGGATCAATGGACCCGACTTCTTGGGCGCATTGGCTAAAAAGGGGTTCACTGTCGCCGGTGGTATTCACAAAGCGTTAGTTGGTAAATATTTTAGAGTCGGTCACATGTCATACTCAATCTATGCTGGCCATGTTGATCAACTCTCGGACGCTATCGAAGCCACCATCAAAGAACTCAAATAGCCTGGCCTAGATGAGATTTACATAGTTGTACGATTTTCAATAAACGATATTTATTTCAATTGCACCCACTACTTTTGACACATTTCCCAACACCGTACGCGGAAATGACGCAAAATTATGGGACAACCGACAAATCTTTAATTGTATCAAACACCGGCGAAGCACTTACTTACTCGAATGGGGGCATTTGTCATAATTGCCAAGGTTTCGTAGCTTTGAGTGAATATTGCCTGCCATTCATTCACCTTACTTAGAGTTTATGAAAAATCATGCATGCAGGTTGGTGAAATTTGCAATTTGATCAAACTGTGGTTATAAAGCGGTGTGGAAAGTCTGGTATCAACTTGTTTTTCCAACAACTTTCGACTGTTACTATGTACATACGAAGCCAGCTGTTGCTAAGACTGGTGAGTCATCTTTCAAGACAATTCCACTCAAAACCAGTGCTTTTGAAACCGTCAATTGGGTTGAGAACTAACCAGCTTCGACGGTTCAGTAATACAATATTGAAATACGAACAAATACAGAAGGATGTCAAGAAACCAGTAGCGCTGAAATCCACACAAACTTCCACGACAACAACAACAACAACAACAGAGCAACCACCTGCAAATGATACTAAGGACTCTTCAAAGTATCTTTTTGGTCAAAAGATATCGACTTCAGAATTCAAAATGATGACATCGTTGTTGACGACTATATGGCCCAAAAACAAACCTAGCTTCAAAATTAGAGTTATCATAGCTGTGCTTCTTTTAATTGGATCTAAACTATTGAATGTGGAGGTTCCATTCTTCTTCAAAAAGATTATAGACGAAATGAATGTCGATTGGGTTGGCGATGTGGGGACTGCCAGTGTGGCAGTAGGGAGTTTGATTTTGGCATACGGTGGTGCCAGATTCGGGGCTGTTTTGTTTGGAGAATTGAGAAATGCCATTTTTGCTGGGGTAGCCCAATCAGCCATCAAAAACGTAGCTCAAAATACGTTCAAGCACTTGTTGAATATGGACTTACAATTCCATTTGTCAAGACAAACTGGTGGTTTGACGAGGGCGATTGATCGTGGTACTAAGGGTATAAGTTATGTTTTGAGTGCGATGGTATTCCACATTATCCCCATATCTTTCGAGATTACCATGGTGTGTGGGATCTTGACTTACAATTATGGTTTATCGTTTGCCGCAGTCACTTTTGCAACCATGTTGGCATATTCCATATTTACAATCAAGACTACGAGTTGGAGAACCGGTTTTAGACGACAGGCCAACAATGCCGATAACCAAGCTGCATCTGTGGCATTGGACTCGTTGATCAACTACGAGTCGGTAAAATATTTCAATAACGAAGCATTCCAAACTGGTAAATACGAGCATGCCTTGAAAAACTATCAGGATGCCTCGATCAAAGTCGCAACTTCGCTCGCTTACTTGAACACGGGGCAGAATCTTATATTTACCAGTGCTTTGACGGCAATGATGTATATGGGGTGTCAAGGGGTCATGAATGGGAGCTTGACTGTAGGTGATTTGGTGTTAATTAATCAGTTAGTGTTTCAATTGAGTGTACCTTTGAATTTTTTGGGTTCGGTGTATCGTGAGTTGAAACAATCCTTGATTGATATGGAGAACTTATTTCAATTGCAGAATCATGAGATCAAAATCAAGGATGCTCCAGGAGCCAAACCTTTGGTGTTGAACCCTTCGAGTCCTGGAGAAATTAGATTTGAAAATGTGACTTTTGGTTACCACCCCGATCGTCCAATTTTACAGAATGCTAGTTTCACAATTCCTGCTGGGGAAAAGGTGGCTATTGTTGGACCTTCTGGGAGTGGTAAGTCAACAGTTTTGCGACTTGTCTTCCGTTTCTACGACGTTGAGTCGGGAAGAATTTTGATCGATGGCCAAGATATCAGTAAAGTTACTATTGAGTCGTTGAGAAGAAAAATTGGTATTGTTCCACAAGAAACACCTTTGTTCAACGAGAGTATTTTGGAGAACATTCGTTATGGTAGGTTGGATGCCACCGACGATGAGGTTTATCGGTTGATTGATAAAGTCAAATTGACCAACTTGATCAAGGAGCTACCCGACGGTATCAATACCATTGTCGGGGAGCGAGGCATGATGATTTCCGGGGGTGAGAAGCAACGATTGGCCATTGCTAGGTTGTTATTGAAGCAAGCGCCCATAACATTTTTCGACGAGGCAACATCAGCGTTGGATACTCACACCGAGCAAGATGTGTTGAAAACCATCAAGAGCATTTTAACTGATGCCCAAATGACGAGTGTTTCCATTGCCCATAGACTCAGAACCATTGCTGATTGCGACAAAATCATTGTTTTGAATCACGGTCAGGTCCAAGAAGAAGGTACGCATTACAAGTTATTAGAAGACAAGGATTCGTTGTATAGCAATTTGTGGAATATTCAAGAGAATTTGGACATTGATGAGCAATTGAAAGACGATGGCAAAACCCCTACCCCAGAAGTAGAGCCCGAAAAGAAACAAATTGATCAAGTTAAAAAAATCAAAGAAGAGATGGAACAAAAAGAAGATGAACAAGAAGTGAAATTCTCATCACGGTAATCCCACTCACTATAAACTCAAACCTGAAGTTTAAATCTGTATGCATACCAGCACCAATTTCAAGTGCGTTTCCTCGGAATAAGCTTTGAGCATATTTTGGAACAACCGCCAAAAACCGGCTTGCCAGTATCAATCTTGTACGTCAGATAATAATCACCCAAACAATGACGCCAGCGTTTCGCTCTGGCTTTGTCGGATATGTAACTGCCTGGTTAACAAACGCCAACGGCTATTGTGTGCCAACTGCATATAAGCACGATGTGAGATTCAAATCATTTAAATAGACATTGAATTTATGTTTACCGGTAAATTTTACTCCATATACTATCATGTGTAGATCTGCTGACTGTGCTACCTGCCAATTGAAGACATGGACTGGCTGCGGCCAACATGTTGCTGCTGCGATGAGCCAATACCCCAAAAGCGAATGGTGCACTTGCATCAATCCTGATGGCACTAGAGGTGAATTCCCCCCAAAGGCCGGACAAGGTATGACTAAGGAAGCGTAATCTGTGACGGGTTAACGACAATGGCAAATACTAACTGAATAGATAATTCAACCATGGTATTTGCTGCCATGCTTGTGATACTTGCTGGTGTATATATGATCTTTAAGAAAAAATGAATAATCAACAAACTTACTTGTAGTAGAAGTTACCAAATGTCGATCCAATATGATGGACTTTTTAAGGTTTAGTTGCACCCGAAAAACTTAGATTTACGAGTAACAATGGCTGATGCTCTCATTAGATCGAGTTTATCGTTGTAGTAGTTTCCATTAGTGTGCATGGCATTTACCACGACTTGATGACTTGATGACGCGAGTCGCTTATTTCAATGCCCATTGAGTGCTCGCGATAGAACGTAGTTTGACCTTTAACAAACCCCGGCCCTTGCCACAACGATACCCATGGGTATATCGGCTTCCCAGAACGCTGATGTTAACTAATGGCATGAAAATATCTTGTAAGATTTCAGGTTGCTGTGTGTTCATGTATCCAATTGTCATAACAACTTTGATCTGACGGAATTGAAATATTGGTGACTAGTGCAAGCAGATACGTCGTGGATCGTGAACTAGCTTACATTGTGTGATCGGGAACACCTTGGGTTAGTCATGATGAGTTGATGTCATCTTTTCATCAATTGCCATTTTCACCAATTCAGTGAATCGCACCGTTTATATAGTTTGACCAGTAACCATCATGGTGTTTTTTTTTAACAGATCTTCAAGTGTAGATTTGTAGAAAGAACTGTGAACATTGAGTTGGTAGGTTTGTACTCTCCACTATGAAATGGTGTCTTTTGTTTAACATTAAGGTCCTAGTTTTCTCGACTCCCGTAAGATGATTACAAAATCTGCGGCATACCTACCAGATTTAGTTTTTGAAATAGTGGTCGATGTACTCTTGCTTGCTGATTGACTTGTGGCTATTGTAACTACGATCTGGCTAAAACAACCACATTCTTTTCAACCACTACGAATAGTATGGGGTCCTGCATACTTGTGATGGTTAGTTCGCCGCCGCACCACATTGACCGATTGCCTAAACGAGCCCGATTCCCAGTTGAAGAGAAAAAATAACCTATCTCCTCCAGCCTCGAACCGAAGGTAATAGGGGGTAATGGTAATTGACATGGGTTACATCCCCCCCCCCCCCCCCCCGCCCTACGGGGGGGGGGGGGGGGGAAGATAATAGCTAAATACGATTATTTATTAGCTACGTCTAGTA
>JAJLUT010000003.1:816041-840233 GCA_030564305.1 Suzukiozyma glaebosa
AAAAAAAACACCTCTCCCCCCCCCCCACACAAAGAAGAAAAGGGGGGGTAAGATATAAATACGGTTTTACCCCCCCCCCCCCCCCCCCCTCAATCATGTATCAAAAATCCAGAGGTTTTGGCAATGTTTTCAATAATCACGAAGTTATTAATGAAGAAAACAAACACCTTGCCTGTTCTCTATTCTTGTTCTTATTCTTATTGATCTAGATACTTGAACAAGTTACATACCCATTTTTTATTTGTAACCACTACAAAAAATTACCAAAAACAAAAAACAAAAAAGAATAAATAGAACCACCCAGTCCTAACCCATCAGCATTGGATATGTCGTGCTTTCAAGTAGCTCAAAATACCTGCAAACAACGCATTCAGTGACTCGAAGACTAACAGGGATGGTTCAACACGCAGGGCCGTTCCCGAAGCTCGAGCCGCCTCTAAGGCTTGGCCACATTCACTTTTATGCCTTCTCTTATCCTCTGATCTAGCATTCATAATTTCTTCCAGCAACCGATTAAGACTGTAAAGTTGGAGTTGTCGATATCGTTCAAGCATTCGTGATAAAGCATACTCTGCACGCCTATACCTGATGTTTGACAATCTGTTCTTTTCTTGTGGAGTGAGCATAGTATACCAATGTTTACCATAATGGTCGATAAAGTCGATGATCAGTTTTCTTCGAAGGTGAAACAATCTTTCGGTAGTGCTTGATCTCCATCTAGTGCCGAACGCAGTCTCTATCGAATCAACTGATGGGACCGTTAAGTACCAAGATTCATAAAGCTCATCCACTGTCAGAATTGAGCGATCCATCTTGTAGTCGACGGACAAAATAGTGGTAGGAGTTGATGGAGCAGCCGCGGGAGGGTCATCAGGAGCGGGAGCAACACTCGAACCTGCGACTGTACTTGCAATCGTAGTGGTTAGACCAGATCTACTCAAAACGGTTGATGCAGCAGCTACACCCGAAACAAGGTCAATTGATGGCGCACCCAAAACTGAATTCACATTCACTGCTACATTGATCAGCGTAGGTTGGTCTCCACGCACTACCTGATTAGATATGCGCCCATGTCCGGTATTGCTTGATTTCTCACTCTCAAGGGCATTGTTTTTTGCAACCAACACTTGGATCAAGTCACACAACTCACGGTTTCCTGCAACCAACTCACGCTTTCTTGCAACCAACTCACTGATCGATTCTTCTTGCTTGACCATACGGGTACACATGTTGCCCATTTGAGTACGTAGATCACGCATTACACCCCCCACATCTGGAATAACTCGACAAATTTCTGCCACTCGAACAGTCGCATTCGAGGCCATACATTCTAGTAACTCCTTTTCAAACTTGCAAAAGAGCGGATGTTTTGTCAAGGGATCATCCTTGAATGCAGTTTCAGCTCTCTGATTCAAAACAACCATATCCTGGATAATGATGGTTCTAAAACGAAGAAACATCACCAAAAAATGTTGAAGTGAAATGTCTGAAGGATTGAGCGAAGAAGCCTCAGCAACTGTCGAGTGTTGGAATTTCACACTCTGGCGAGTTTGGGTCGGAGAATTTTCCTGTCCGCTATCAACAGCGACCCCAGAATTGGTATGAGTGGTATCAGCAGCAGCAGCAGCCTTTGTGGTCCTCTTTGTGGCAGTCTCAGCAGTGCTGCTGATCGTGATTTTTGCGAGTTCTTCCTCAATCCAAGGAAATACAAGCTGCAGTAACTCAGGAGGTGGTTCCAATGCTTCCCTTGCAATCAGGTACTTTTCGTTTTCCTCAAAGCCAGCATCGTTTAATGCGAATTTGTAACTGATATCCAGGATGTGGCTTTTCTCGACTACGTTTCTTTCACCCCAAGCACCATGTTTTCTGATATCATCCATGCTTACATTACCGAGATCTGCATTAATAGCTGAACCTCTTCTGCAAATGTGGGCAACACTTGGATAGTGCGATATATCGGTGTCGGCAATTGCAAACGCGTACTTCATAAGCTTGGCTTCACTGATTTTACTTGGGTTTCCACTGTTGTTTGGGCCAAACAATAGCAGGACATGGTCCCACGACTCATGGCTTTCGAAGTCAGGCTTCTTATCATGGTACTGGAGATAAAACCAGAAGGCAAGAACTGCGAACGGACACACAAAGATGTCTTTATTTCTGATCACACCCGCTCGGTGGGCCACAGTGGGTGTTTCCGGTTACCAAGTCGTCGCCACTATAAATGGCACTTCTACACCCGCGATTTGGAGTTGTTCCGCTTTGAAATCGGAAATGGCAAGCTGCCGCTTGGTGGACCCAGCAAATAAAAAAGCCCACCCGAGCATTAGCTCTAGCATAGCGTGAAAAGACATTTGTGTCTCGTTCTTATCAACTGTGTTCTCCCACAAGCACTTCATTATTTCCGCGTACTGATGTTGGGGCAAAAAACTCGATGATTTGAGCTGCCTCTCTCTCTTGACAATTAAAGGATCTCTGCTATCATCATCTTCTTCATCATCTTCATCTTCTTCATTAGCAGCATTGTTATCCTGGTTACAATGATTAGTATTATCTTCTCGACTGTTACCTTCAATTTCACCATCTACTGGATTAGATGATGGCTCACCGACACTTGATGGAACGACTTGTATCGTGGGAACATTCAACTGACTCAGATCAATGAGCCCTTGATTGGACGACGTCAAGTCAGGAAGTGCTATATCTGCTGGTTGGTTGACCGCTGCCTTCCTTGCCTGCTTCAATTGAAGCGCGTGTCGTCGGGTACTTTTATTCCCAAACTGTTGTTTCCGTTTTTTTGCCATATTGGATAATCACGGTTCACAAACAAGAGAATCCTTAAATGTAGAACTGAGGTTGTTCTATCTTTCACACGTTATAAGGCGGTGGGGTGTTTTTTGTAACAACTCGACGATTATGATCAGTTTCGGCTTGAAGACGCGACCGATATTTGTGTTATACGACCAATGTCGTCAAGTCGCACCAGTAGAAAAAAGGTTATGAAAGACTGACAATGGCCCAACTCATCCCTTCAGTACCCACCAAACCTTCTTTTCCAGCTGTTTGGGATATACTAACATTGTATTGATTGGGCCCTAATACAACCACTGACCAGGGCTACGTAATGACACACTAGTTTTTCATCCAGAGCTCTAGTGGCCCTACTTATAAGCGGTTTTGCGGTCCAAATATTGAGATAATCATTCCCAAACTTTTTCTTAACACTCATGAACAATCACGATCTTTATTATGGTAAACACAAATGTTCGCGACACCTATAAGGTGTTCGCCCATACAAAAGCTCACCATACTGAATTGTTAGACATTCTTACAATGTCGCAAATTTAGTGTTTGTCTTGTCCAATTTTTGCGACACTTTCTCAGACTCTCAAGCGAGTGAAACTTTATGGTACTGCCAACGTATGAATGATTTAAGCAATGAACCAATAATAAAGGAACTAGAGAAGAAACTAGACAATAACCTTCGCTTGATCACATTCAATATCAATGGCATCAATACTTTATTCAACTACTACCCCTGGAACAAAATCAACCAGGATTTGAACCAATTATTTCAATGTTGGCAAGCTGATATAGTAACATTGCAAGAACTAAAGTTGACAACGAGCTCACTCGCCACCAACTGTAAATATTTGGGCCACCTCGCCAATTACAAGTCTTTCATCTCGTTGCCAAAGTTCAGGAAGGGGTACAGTGGAGTGGGAGTGTTTGTGAGAATACCAAGTGACAATGAGTCGCGTCAAATCAAATCACTGTTAACTGTCATCAAGGCTGAAGATGGCATTACAGGCTGGCTAACTTGCCCAGACTCGCATAAGACCTACCGCGACTCACCACTCGCAATTGGCGGTTATCCCAGTATTGATAAACCCACTGGGTTGTTATTGGACGAGGAAGGAAGATGTGTGGTTGTCGAATTGGCAAACAATACCGTGGTGATCTCGGTCTACTGCCCGGCAAACTCAATGCATACGGTCGAGGGCGAGCAGTTTAGACTAAACTTCATTATCAACCTTTTCCAACGAGCCAGAAACTTGCATGAATTGGGCAAGAAGGTCATACTAATGGGCGATATAAACATTAGCTTGGACTTAATTGACAATTACGAAGAAATCCAAACCAGGGTGCAGGCAAAACTAGTCAAATCAACTGGTTTCGATAATAATTTCGAAATCATCAATTACGAAGAGTGTATTCGCTTCAAATCGTCAACAAAACCAAGGAAGCTACTAAATGAACATGTGGTCCCCCAGATCAATTCACCGCAGGATACACAACCTGAAGCACTCCCGTCACATTTTTTGTACGATTCGACTCGACAAATACAGGGGAGGAGGATGAATATGTTTACAGTGTGGAACACCATGAAGGATTTGCGGTCGAGCAATATCGGCTCGAGAATCGACTTGATACTAGTCACGAAATCGATATCGTCGCGAGTGACACAAGCAAATATCTGGCCTTATTTGCTTGGTTCTGATCATTGCCCTGTTTTCACCGATTTCGAAGTGACGGACGAAGATAGCACCGAGGTTAATGCACCAAGCAAACTTCTTTTTGAAGCAAAGTATTACTACAAGCTAGTCAAGGATAAAGATGTTATGGGGATGTTTTTCGCCTTGCGAAAACCAAAAGCAGAGACCAAAGTCATAATGGTTGACGATCTTCCAAAACCAATGAACAAAGAACAATTGCTTGAAACCGCGCTAGGGGATGGAATCAAAACTTCAACCAGCTCACAAGACAAGGTATCGAAACCAAGACTTGTGTATAAAACACGAAAAGTCAAGAAAGTTGATATATCTGGTCAAAAATCAATCAATAACTTTTTCAAGAATTAATGAAAGCCTTGGCATCATCTAGGATAGAAGCTTTCAAAAGGCTACACTTTTAAAGATGCTTGTTGAGAACAATAGTTGACGTTGGATTTTCACTTTCACGACACCTAATGGCCCAACAAGTTATACCGTTGTCAAATACGTTCTAGGTGGTACCTGCGCAGCTAAAATGCAATATAAAATTGAAGTAGAATCAATAATAGGGGGCGAGACAATCACTGACACGAAAATTGGCTCAAACCCCCAAGAAACTCAGTAATTGTCACGACCCTAGCAGCCAATCCCAACAATACAATGTTATTCGGTTGGTAACACTTTGACCTAAAGTCAATGCGAAATCAGTATAGAATCGATAGATGCAAAACAAAATCAAAATAGAACCAATATAAAGTCAATGTATAATCATTCTAGTAATACTGTTTCTAGCTACTTATACTTTTACCTCATGCTAGTTTCTTGATTTGTATTAAAACTAATATAAAAAAGCAAATTATAATACTCCCCCATTAATATTTCTATATTACATAACCTATTTTTGAAATTTTATCTGTGCTGGTTTTCTTTGAATTTCTAATGTACAATTTTGACGAAATGATCTGATCTTTGATTCACCATGATGTTGTGTGGAACCAAAAGTCCGCACATTCTATTAATGCGACGATAGTGTTTTGCTTGCAATCAGGATTTTCTAAATTCACTCAAGACCGGATATATGGCTTCAAATGCGGCGTAGATTTCTTCTCTTTGTTTTGCACCCGTCAAGACGATTTTCCCCGACACAAAGATTAAGAGGACGATTTTTGGCTTCACCATTCTATAAATCAAGCCCGGGAACAATTCTGGTTCGTACGACGAGAAAGTACCATGTGAGAATGCCAATCCTTCCAATCTGATGGGAAACTTGACGTCACAACTGCCCACGATATTCTGAATCTTGAAATCAGTGAATTTGGCATTGAATCCCAATTTCTGAATGATTCTAGCGTACTTCCTACTGGCCAACTTCGAGTCATCTTCCGATTTGGCACCAGTGACCACCATTTTCCCCGATGCAAAGATCAATGCAGTGGTTTTGGGTTCTCTGATTCTCATAATAACAGCGGCAAAACGCTTGGGGTTGTACTCGGCGTTTCTGGCGTGCAAGGCAATGGTTTTCAAGTCTAAGCGACAGTCCAAGTTGACGGTTGCGACTATATTCTGTAGTGTGGGCACGATACCGGCGGTGGTGTTCTCGTCGCCGCCTTCCTGTTTGGGTTCGACTATATCGACTGTTTCTTTCTTTACTAGTTGGTCATTGTTCTCATCTAAACCTTTAGGAAAAAGAATCGAATCTGGGGCTGTGAATGCTTTGGCTTGTGCTGCTGTGGTGGGTAACTTCAACGAGTCCATGCTGAATTGAATATCAAGTGAATGAATCCAATATATATATATATATATAACCAATTAACGGAGATTTGTGCTTTGTTAACAAAAAGATGTCGTGCACAAATACCAATTTTTAGTCAGTGGGTTTGAGGGGCAATGAAAAATTATCCTGGGAAACTTGCGGTTGTATTTATACCAAGGGCTGAAATCCGGGTAACCATGGAAAAAAACATGAAAGCAACAATGGGTGGAAAAAGATAAAGATGTAGGCAGTTGACATGGATGTTAAAGCAAAGTGTTTGAACTCGTAGATAGATGTTATAGGTGGGTATGGTTATTAGTGTACCCAGTTTGTATGGACCCTTGACCTTGGACCCTTGGCAATTTTTTATTCAAAAATTCAAGGTTTAGCTTGCAGGGTAATATGTAGTATCATCACTTGCACGCGTGGTGCTTCTCCCATCCTTTCCAACTCTTGGTTCCACTATTTCTTTTATCGATAATTTCTTTCAATAGTGAAAATTTATTCTGATTGTTGTTGGTCCCCAAAATTTGAGTTGATGCGACTGTTGGCTCAATTGGGATAATGTGCGGCGATGGGGAAGGTGAAGAGATATAGAGTTGAACATGGGCAGTGTGATGGAATAGTGATCTAAGGGTACTCCTATTGATATCTTACTGCGGTGGGTATTTACGTATAAAACGCATGTTGTTGTTTTTGTGGATATAGGTATAAACTGACCCCAGGCGACTATATTCGATTTGGTGTTTTCGTTATGTATTGGTTTAGGTTAGAGGGGTTACGTTTGATTGACTCACGTTAGGTTGAATCGTCTTTGAATACAGCGTTTTACCTTGCTTTGCAATTTTAATGATGCTTATATTTATACTACTTTTATGCAATGTACCTCGTCTTTTTTAATCTCTAACGTTCCTTCAACAACTTATTCCTCTTCTCCTTCTTCTTCAACCTCTCGATCTTCTTGGCCTTCATCTTGGTGGCTAGTCTCTCGTACCTCTCCTTCTCGGCCTTGTTTTCTCGTCTCTTTTTCAAATTGGCAATACGCTCCTGCTTGATCAGCTCCTTCTCGTCCTTCATCTCCTTCATACGCGCCTTATACTGCTCATCTTGTTTCTTCTGCTCCTCTCTCTGCGTGAAACTAGACAACTTGCGGATCCCCAACGTCTTGACCCTAAACGCATCCTTCTTGATCTTGTAGTCCTTCCCGTTCACTCGCGACCCTTCGCCCTTTTCTCGTGGCGTCAAAGGGTCTATGTACTTCTTGGGAATGTCCTTATAGTCGTATGATGATGTAGCACTCATGGTTGGGGGTTTATCAATATGGGTCTACAAATTTTGGGATGAGCTCGATTTTTTTCGGTGCGCCGCCGATAACGATTCCAATCAGACAATGAGCTAGGGATGGATTAGAAGTTCAGGGGGTCACGGGATGGAGGTTGCGTCGAGGCTCGCTGTTTTACCTGTTTGCTTTGTTCAAACTCGGTTTTTGTCGTTGATAATTTTGAAGTGTCTTTTGGAGATCATTTTAATTATGCTTAGATACCATTGGTTACATTTGGTGTCAGTTTTGTATCGTCATTAGTTCTACTACTCTATAAACGGTTATTTTACGCCATCATTCAATTCGTGCTGTTTGTCGATAATCAACTCCGCCTTTCTCGTCCATCTTCTCGAGCGGGCGTACTTCAGAAACCCGTCCTTGTAGCTGGGATTTTCCCAGTGCGAGTCGTAATACACCCATCCTTGTTCATCCTTGGCCTTGTTGAATTCTTTGTCCAACTTCCAAATGGGTTCAACCCAGTTCCAGTGGTATGAGTACAAGTCATTGGGGAAAATGGGGAATGGGAAATCGTCGTCAGTGTTGTCCATAATCACGGCGGGGGCCAATTGTTTTGATTTCTCAAAGCACCAGTTTGGTCTTTCGCTGGGCAAGAGGAGGTTGGTCCACCCGAGTCCCAACCATCTTCGTTGGTTTTCCAATACTTCGAATTTAGTGATTTGTTTCAATCGGGTGGGGGAGATGATGACTTTCTTGATGATTTTGAAGTCGGCCAAGATGGGGATTGAGTTTAGTTCTTCCACGTCGGAGGTGGAAGGGGTGGTGATCCCAGACGCCGAGGTCGAGTGCAAGATGGGTCTTGGTTTGGCCTTGTCGAGTTTGACGTGCATTCCGGTAATGTAGAATGCCAATAATCGCACGTAGATTGATCGCCAGATCAATCTTCTGATTGAGTACGACCACGGCGAGTGGTAGCTCAATGTGAATAGCCCCACCACCAATACAAACTTATTGGGCGGGAACACTGTTTTCAACAATCCAACGTGCAAGGGTGTCAATAGCGCTGCCATGACGTACATGCGAAGGAAATTCTTTTGCGTGAAGGGGAAATGTTGCACGGGGCGCAAGAGCAACTCGACTCTGATGGTGATGTTGTGTAGCGTGCTCAACACTTCGTCGATTGTTGGCTTTTCGTCAAACTTGGAGTCCAAGATTATCGAATTGGTGGTCCACACGATGCACGCGAACGTTATTGTGTAGAGGCAGGGCAATATGACCATACTTAAGGTGGACCAGTACAACGTGAGCAAGGAGAACCCCACCAACCCCAAGAAGTTGACAAACGGATCTTCGTTGGTCCAGGTAATGATCTCTAATCCATTGTCAATCAACAACAAGTACGGGAATAAGTTGGATAATGCTGATGCGAGGATGGGTGATTCGACGAGGAGATTGGAATTGGTTGATGTGGTGAGGAGCTTGGCTTCTGTTGGCTCAAAGTGCGCCACTAGCAACTCTTCACTATGCATGCTGGTCACTGATGCTTACTTAAGTGACTATGTGTGAGCAATGGTTCATACGAGCTTGTGAAGAAGCAAGCCGATTTCGTGGTGGGGGAGATTTTGCTCTGTTGCCATGTGACATATTTGTCGCCGACTTTTGCGACAAATAATGTCCGACAAAGAATGTCACGCCATTCTGCGACATTGCATTTAGGTCGCACTGTTTTGGCCGGGGGAGATTTTTTGCAGCTTTCTGTAAGGGTTGACTGAAACTATCCATTGTGTTTCTGATGGGTGATGGTGCAGGGGTGGAAGGCTGTAGGTACATTGTTTCTGCGGTAATGCCAAGTGATGGCGGAGCTGTCAAGCAAATTTTTGACGTTGCTTCACTCAACTGCGAACCATGGTTGGCTCCATTACTTCCTATGCTGACAATCTTACCTGGGGGGTTTATTGGCTTGAGTCACTGGCCCTGACCTCGCTAGCTGTATGGCGCTGCACAAGTTGACACTCCACCCGTCGCTCATCTAATTACGAGATCCTTGCAACTTTATTCCTCAGTTTGTATGAGTGGAATTCTGATACGATGCATATTTGCACGTTTGCATTCACAAACCTTGCAGTTTCACACATTGGCACCGTAGAATTTTGAAGTTCGCCAATAATCGTACGTTTGGCTAGTCGAGTTGCTTATCAATCATGCCATGATGATTTGTCATTACACGTTGGCACTTGACCACATATCATCTTTCAAGTTTCGGAATAATTTTTATAAAACGTTGGCTGCTCCCACAGATTTTCAAGACCCTCGTGAATCAAACCAGATGAATTTGTTCTACTTTTTTTTGATCTGTGGCTGCTGGGCCAACTTGGAAATTGTCCACCAGGTCCAAGTGCCTGGCTATGTTTGCCGCGTCATGTTAAGCAGTACAGTGATTTACTCGCTCCCCGACGCCGATGGGTTTCAAAACTACTGTAATCCCGACAATTACTTGACGTTGGGCTCAATCAGCCACTGTTTGATTGACAACTTCAACAATAACCTGGCCTACAATGATAACTTTTTGTCTTTTTGCAAAGGAAATATCACCCACGACCAGTTTTACACCGGCTACACTGCTGCTCTTCCATTCCTCACTGATCCACCCCCAGGCTCCGATCGATTTGCAAACGCGACTAGTCTTCCTCCAGGAGTTTACAGTATCCCTCAACTTTACTTGGCCCCAATCAAGTTCAAACAGCACGATGTGTTGCAACAATATCGATCAAACTGGAATGCATTCAATCACACCAATTACTCGATCTGGTTTGGATTGTCGTTGTTGTTTTATTGGTTTGCCATTATGCTTTTTGCCGCAGTGAATCACTGGAGTTATTGGATCATCCCCGGTGTAGTCAAGAAGTTGCACGGCCGTGGCATCAATTGGGTAAGAAGACACTTGATTTTGTCACCCTTGATGAGAAGACACCATGCCCAGACGAAGAATCCATTGGCTTTTATCAGTTACTATGTTCCTTTGAGATTCGAAACGTTGGCATTGCTTGGGTTCTTGTTGCTCTGCATTTTCTTTCTGATTTTCCAAAATCACCCACGAGCACCGGGTGTGGTTGCATTCACGGTTGGATTGAGAATTGGTGTTTTGGTTATTTTCACTACCCCTTTATTAATTTTATTCCCTGGCCGGAATAACTTTATGCAATGGGCGACTGGTTGGCCGTTTTCCCGATTTTTGACTTTTCATCGCTGGATTGGTAGAATTGTGTTTACGTTACTCGTGGTACACTCAATCTGCTTTACTATTGCTTTGGTGGATCTCCATTACTACCGATATTGGTTCCACGAAGCTTGGTTGAGATGGGGTGCAGTTGGTATGACGGCTATTACCTTGATTGTGATAACGTCGTTCCAGTATTTCCGTGGATACTTTTATGAAGCATTTGTGTTAATTCACATCGTACTCGTCGTGTTTTTCATTGTTGGAGGCTGGATTCATGTGAGACCTAGAGGAAGCAAGTTTCTTTTCCCGTACTACGCTGCAGTCGCAGTATGGGGGTTCGATCGTTTGTTGAGAATTATCCGATTAGTAACGTTTGGGATCCAACGAGCAACGATAAAATTGGTCAATGAAGATACATTGAAGATTGTAAGCAAACGGCCCAAATGGTGGGTTCCTCACCCTGGAGCACACGCATTTGTCCATATTCTCAAGCCAGCCTGTTTCTGGCAATCGCATCCATTCACTTTGGTTGATTCGGTGGTTGAGGCTAACACGATCAGTTTTTATGTCAAAGTCAAATATGGGATTACCAAACAATTGAAGGACGAATTGCTCACTAAACCAGATTTCCTAGGCCAATACCGCATTGTTGTCGAGGGTCCTTACTCTCAACAGTTACCATTGCACAAGTTTGAAAATGTGGTATTTTTCGCGGGGGGTAATGGGGTGCCCGGGCTTTATTACGAAGCCTTGCGCTTGATGCGTAACAAACAAACCAGTTTATCGACTAAACAGGTTAAGTTTTATTGGGTTATTCGAAACTTGAATTGCATCAATTGGTTTTATCCTGAGTTGTTGCAGTTTAACGATAGTTTTATCAAGCCGGTGATTTATGTCACCCAGCCAGAAATGCCAATCCAGGAACTTAATTCTGGTGCAAGCAAAGATGAAAAGATTATTTCTGATTCCAATGGTGTTGATTCGTCGGCAACATCAATCTCAGGCAATGTGTCCATACATGATATCAAGCAAAACTTGTCGTTTATTGAATTTCGACAAGGTCGACCAAATATTCCAGCAATTGTTGAAGATGAAGCTGAGGTGTCTCAGGGCGCTATTGCTATCAGTGTGTGTGCTTCCGAGGCCATGGTTGATGATACTAGATTGGCGGTGAAGAATATTTTGAAAAAAGAAACATCAAAGAGGATTGATTATTTCGAAGAAATCCAAGGCTGGTGATTGCCTGTAAGTAATCACATATAGACACCTGAAAATATCAAGACCCGAATTTCTACACAACCACTACGTGAAACCTCACTGCAAGTACAACGTAGGCTTGCTTATTCAAATTGTACTAGCATCCTCTTGCTACTAGTGTTTATACATTATATATCATATTATACATTATGGAAACTGGTCGGTGTAGATGTCTTTCTCGTAGTTCAAGATGTCCTTTGGAACCATGCCTGTTTGTTTGTCGCCAACCACGACAGTAAGTGTCAATATTCATGTCATGGTTGTGCACATCTGCGTAAATTACAGACTGGAAAATTTGCACTAATTTTTCTTCTCACTTATAAAAACTTTTACTGAAAAATTTTCAATTGAACTTTATACTTCTTTAATTACAATGGTATGTTACTAACAGTTGGACAACATCCTCCTATTAGCTTAACAGATACATGGTGGGTTACCACAATGTACTCTGCTGCTTCATGGAGTGAAGGATCTTTTCATGGCTATTGAAACTTTTCAACCAGGTTCAATACTCATAGTTATTATAGAAAGATTAGGTTTCTGATCTTTACATAATCGATTAATGAATAGCTTTACAAATCCATGATTTGCAAGCTGGACATTAATTAGAAAAGAAGTATCACTTCTGAAGCATGGCGTATTGAGACACTGAAAGTTATCTTTTGTGTTCCTCAGTACTAGGATTAGGATTGATGTTATACAAACACAATACTAACCCAATGACAGCCTGCCAAGAAAGTTGCTCCAGCTCCATTTGCTAAGAAAGCCGCCAGTTCTGGTGCTTCCAAAAACCCATTGGTTGACTCAACCCCAAAGAACTTTGGTATTGGTCAATCTATTCAACCAAAGAGAAACTTGTCGAGATTTGTCAAATGGCCTGAATACGTCAGATTACAAAGACAAAGAAAAGTTTTGTCTTTGAGATTGAAAGTTCCACCAGCAATTGCTCAATTCCAAAACACCTTGGACAAGAACACTGCTTCGCAAGCTTTCAAATTATTGAACAAGTACAGACCTGAAACTGTCTCCGAAAAGAAGGAAAGATTAACCAAAGAAGCCGCTGCTGTCGCTGAAGGTAAATCCGCCAAGGACGTTTCTGCCAAACCTTTGGTTGTCAAGTACGGTTTAAACCATGTTGTTGGTTTGATTGAAAACAAGAAAGCCAAATTGGTTTTGATTGCCAACGATGTTGACCCTATTGAATTAGTGGTTTTCTTACCTGCTTTATGTAGAAAGATGGGTGTCCCATACGCCATTGTGAAAGGTAAAGCTAGATTAGGAACTTTAGTTCACAAGAAGACTTCTTCGGTTGCTGCTATTACTGAAGTTTCTTCTGCTGACGAAGCTGAATTATCCAAATTGATCTCTTCCATCAACACCAACTTTGCTGAGAAATTCGAAGACTCAAGAAGACACTGGGGTGGTGGTATCATGGGTTCAAAAGCTCAAGATAAAGCCGCTAAAAGAGCCAAGATTGCTGCTCAAAACCAAAGTTCATCTGCTAAGATCGCTGCCTCTGCTGTTTAAGTATGATTAAGCGTTTCTTTAAATCCTTTTGATGGGCAATTATTTATGTATATTAATAAAGTTTACACGTAAATGAACTGTAGATAAATAAATGATGGTCTAACATAATTGTAGTAATGAAACAAGTATACAAGATGTGAACATACCTATAAGGTCTCATACGTGATCTGTTGTGATTGTACACTGTATCCATCGAATAGTGTGACTGATTATAGATCATCACGTGAATTTTCAACATTCCAGGGCTTGGGCTTTATTGAAATTATATCCTGTATACAGATGAAGATTTTTACTCACTTTAATTAAACACCATTGGCAATTATTCATCAACACTCTACAATCAAAGGTATGTCTTACAGTAGGGTCAGATGGTGGAGGACTTAATCACCGTAAAGTTGACTACGGTGCATTGACTAAAACATACACCTTGGTGTAATAGCTCAAATGGGGACCAGTACTAACGAATTATAGATGGCTAAATCAAAGAATCATACCGCTCACAACCAAACTAAGAAAGCCCACAGAAATGGTATCAAGAAACCAAGAACTAACAAATACCCTTCATTGAAAGGTGTGGATGCTAAATTCAAAAGAAACCACAGATACGCTTTACACGGTACCCAAAAAGTTTTGGCCGAAGCTAGAAAGGCTACTTAAATTTAGTTAAGTTTAATACATGTTAATGTGAATGATCTTGTAAAACGACAGGACGAGATAAAGTCAAAACACAGAGTTTGGACAAAGTCAAGAAATGAATGTTTGGTGTAGATTATCAAAGGTTGTTATTGATTTCGATTTAGACTTGTGCATTGTATTTGTCAATCTTTGAATTGTCTATTGATCTAATCCCAACTGCTTGGAGTCCCGCCAACACCTGTTCACTAAGATGCAGACATGATTCTATCTTGTTGAAATCACGTTGCTATTTTCTTTAGAAACTCTCATCGCAATTACTTCTGTTGATCAACCCAACTAAGCAAACCAGACAAACTGAGTTACCAGCGAAACAATTGTACACTGACTGACTTGGTGTTCACGAATGAAACGTTTTGAAGTCACTTTTGGTAAATACATACCAATAACTCTTTTGTTGAACAATAGTAAGGTTGTAGGCAATACAAGTTGAAGGTCCGTACGCTAGAGATGTTCGAGATTTTGCCAAAAAGTAGATGCTATTATTTCCTCATTTTTGATACTACAATGGAAACCGTGAACTATAGCTTTAGCTTTACATGTAATACTGGTTCAAGCTACTTGAAGTGTGGTGTCAGGTTTTAAAGTCTAGACACATCGTAGTATACTTTGTGGTTACAAAACAATGTACCTAAACGAGGCTACTATGACTTCAAAAGTACATCTAAACCCTTAATTATATTCGCTCTTCATCTCACTTAGTGACCTCTGAGTCCTTAATAGTACTGATTCAAGCTACACAAAAGTGGTTGAACAGTGTTGGTGTGAGTAGTGCTGGAGTGAAACATGAGGAAATACCTAAATAGAGTACTCTACATGCGGCTAATGTAGTTTATATTTGTGTTCGCCATATTTGTGGTGTTGATTCTTCTCATGTGGTGATTTTATGTCTTACTTGGGGGTGAGCGCTAACATTTTACCACAATTTATGATTTTACCACTTCTTCCACCACCAGCCATGTCAACAAACAATAAACGCGTTTATATCAAGAACATCAACTACAACGTCACTGAGGTCGATTTAGCTGAATTGCTCAAGCCTTATAATCCGTATGTATTCAATTTTTTTACGATTTTGGTGTTTGTGCACAGACTAACACGAAAGTCTTTATGTGATTATTCCAAGCTACACTATAAGATTCTCAAGAACTGGTCTGCATCGACCATTGGGCATTGGATACGCTGAATTTGAAACTAGTGAAATCGCGTTTAAGGTGATTGCCGACTTGAATGGCACCATTTTTTGCAATCGAAATTTATCGGTGAAGATCCATGTACCTTATGTGCCCCGAATTCCATTCACGTCATCATTGGCAAGAAAGTTCAGCTATCATAGAGACGACAACAAGGAAAATAGAGACCCCCAAGAGAAAAAATGTGTTATTGTTGAACCAGAGGATGACGCTGGCGATAGCCATAGTGCCACTATTAGTATTGCCACTCAGGCAACTTGCTCGGCCGCTAACTTTGTCACCAAGAAGGTTTTGGGTGTTGATGAGACCGAAGTAGGTGGTTCTGCCGTTGTTCATGAGACAATTGATGTAAGCTCTCCCCCTTACCTTACCCCTTTAGAACGAAAAGTAGACGTAAGTGCTGCCAAAAAGTTAATCATCAAAAGAGTTAATCGGAAGATTACTGCTTGGGATGTTGAACAATTGTTGGGAGGGTTGAAGCCAGCTACGATTGAGATTATTCAGCAGAAAAAGTTTAGATTCAATTCGAACTACGTTAATGTGGTAATCACATTTGAAGATGAAGAAAAACCCATTTCTGAGTTGCTCGAATTGATTGGCACCATCGAGTTCAACGGCAGTGAATTGATGGTTGAGCCATATGTGGAATCACCCATTGAGGTTGCTCCAAGTGGCTCGATTGACGAAGTTGTTGAAGTCGATGCCGTGGCTGAACTGCAATTCGACGAACATCCATTATCAGGCAAAAAAATGAAAATTTTGAAACGGTCCGATTCCAAGGAAATGAATGTAGATATCTCAAATGTATTTATTGACTCTTCGATAATCGATGAATCGGATACCTTTGATGACTCGGACAACTTGGAATTGCGTCCAAAAACAAAGTGAATGGGAAGAGTCATATATAATTGTTTAGTATATGTAAAATGGATAAATATCGGTTTTTGTTCTACATTTTCGAATCATTTTCAACTTTAATTAACTACCCAATCCAAAATACAAATAAACTACAGAATCTAATCTTGGGTTTTTTGAGTACCCCTTAACAACCCAGTTCTTCTAGCGGCGATCAACCCGGCTTTTTGACCTGGTACGGCACCTCTTGAAATAGTAGAAGCTTTACCAATATGTTGATGGTTACCACCACCATGAGGGTGATCGACTGGGTTCATGGCCACACCTCTGGTTTTTGGCCATGAGTGTCTTTTAACTTTGTATTTGTGGAATGCTCTACCAGCTTTTAACAATGGTTTATCGATTCTACCACCACCAGCGACAACACCAATGACACCTCTAGCATCGGACGAGATGATTTTCTTGGAACCAGAAGGTAATTTCACTCTGGTTTTGTTTTCGTCGGGGTTATGTCCAATGATGATGACGTAGTTACCTGAGGTTCTACCCAAAGCACCTCTGTCACCGGGTTTTTCTTCGACGTTAGAGACAATGGTACCTTCTGGCATGGCGCCCAAAGGTAAGATGTTACCCACGTTCAACGATGCCTTTTTACCGGCGTAAATGAATTGACCAGTGTAGACACCTTCGTTGGCGATGAAAGTTTCTTCTCTCAATTTGTACTTGTAAGGGTCTCTAAAGACAACCTTGGCCAATGGAGCACCACGACCAGGGTCGTGCAAGATTTGTTTAACTACCCCTCTGATGTAACCGTGTCTTTCGGCGTAATCCAAAGTTCTTAACTTGGCTGCACCCTTTCTCAATCTGGTGACAGCGGTGAAGATGGAACCAGCACCTTTTCTTTGATTTCTAATGACTCTACCTGAAATTGTTAGTAAAAGTTAACCCAAAGGCAATGGACGCCAGTTTAGTGAACATTGTTTGATATATAATACCTAGTTTGAACAAGTTGCTTTATTCCAACAATAGTCAGCTTTGATAATCAGCAGCTCACATGAACACACTCTATATCAATCTTTATATCCCCCCACATACCCATTGTTGATCGTGTTAGTAAAAGTTTTTGGTATTTTTCATTATTGTACCGTTGATTTGGGAAGTGTGCGACATATTCATGCGACATGCCATGGGTGTGACGACATTTGATTCAAGTGACACTGGGTTGAAAACCTGCCACTGAGTTTTCTCACGTGCATTTGGCTGCAAATTTACAAAGGTAAACAATAGTTACTCAAAACTAATAGAAGTATTAGATACTGGTCAATATCAATGTATCAATATAGAAAAAACTATATCACAGTAAATTTGAGTAAATACACACAATCAGTTGGTACATAGTATCGACTCATTGGCAATGACGAGAGTAGCTCAAATCAAAGAACTAGGTGATTTCAACGTAAAGTTATATTCATAGAACCTACGTTAGTACAACCATTATTAGCATTTTAGAACTTCATCCGTCGATTATAAATATGAACAAGCACGATAACATGCCAGGTCTGGATGAAGGTCCTGTTGGGTTCATGGTTTATTGTAAGATGAAGAGCTAAGGTAAATAGGAGTGAAGAGGTATTTCTACGGGGCTAGTCACCAGTGTTAGCTAACATTGATATCAAGTAGATTATATATTCTGAACCTGACAGAATGTGAAACCGCGAATAAGTAAAGAATGGTTACATTGCAATTTTGTTTGGTGTGAAAATTGTTGTAGATATATTGATTTAGTCACTTTCATGGATTTTTAAGGTTGTTTTCAATATCACTTGCACTGTAATAGGAGTTGAGCAAACTCGCGCTTGGTGTTGTTACTCATCTCATCAATGACATTTGTGTCTGATGTGACGCCGCACGCATGTTGCACGAAATTGGTAATATAGTTGGAGTTACGATGGAGAGATAACCAAATCTTTGAACATGTTGGTTCACAGGCGGCTATGGAACAAGCAGACACTATGGTTACGCTATAAAGCTACTTCAGCTGAAACTACCAAACTCGATTTGTCACTAGCATTAGAGCAAACCGAGACATTGACAGGGCATCACCCCAAACCAACTAAAGATGGTGATTTGACAAATGTCAAAAGACTTAACAAAGAGTACATTGCCGATATCAACCAAAATATCCTCTCAAAAGACATGCGATGGGCGATTCAAAAGACAGATCGTGATAAGAAAATCAATTCCGACAAAAAGGTTGATGAAGATGAAGACGACCATGCGAGCGTGAAAACCAGGGGCAGAAACAAGGGGAGATACACATTCCAGGAAAGGAAAGCGTATCAGGCCGAGCAACGTGCGTTGCTGGACCAACGATTAGCTCGCTCGCCAAAAAGGAAGTATTTCGACAACAACAAACACTATGAGTCCCCAAACTTTGGCCAGGCAAGAAATCAGACCAACACAGATTACAACAATAGACAGAGTAATAGCTCCAGGCATGTGTGGCCAAAGCCAATGGAGTCTTTGCATGAACGGAACCCCAAATTGATGAATAAATTAGGCTTGCAAAACTTGGTTTCGAAAGACATCAATGAAGTTGAGCCAGATGTCCAGCAGCATATTGTGCACTTTGACAAAATCTTGGACTCTCTAGATGATAAATTTGACCAAGTCAATTCAAACCTCGTGCATTCCCCAGAATTCAACTCAGATCAGGATCAAAAATCTCACTTACACCCAACCAAGAACAGTACCCGAAAAAATGGAACGAAACCCACTCCTGAAGGAAATCGATCTCGTAGTCCGGCTGAGAAAAAAGAGCACCGCTCGAAGCAAGTTGACACTGGCACAATATCCGTCGAGCACGACACGTTCCAACAATCAACACCATTGGACAAAGATCAAATACCACGTTTGGCCCATAGACTAGACAGAACTTTGTTTTCGCCTGGTGTTCACTTCTTGCAAGACCCACGGACAAGAGTATACAACTTTCCTCCAGTATTGAAAAAGGTCATAAAATACGATGATTTTGATTTCCAGGCTATTCCATCATTCACAAAAGTATCTAAAGATGCAATATTATTGAAAGCAGCGATTGACAATGACAAACAGTTTTATTCCTCCACCTCTTCAATGACGCTTTCGTTGATCCAGTTCTATTTTCTCCTAAACAACTACAATGAAAGGAACAAGTGGCGGTTTAATTTCACTCCAATAAGAGGGTTGATAAGTTCAATGCCTTCATCAATGATCATCGAACCAAGAGGCACAAATCCCAAATCTGGAAAAACTATTTACTCCATAGAGTCCGATGATTCTTATGATACTGAGATATTATTATCAGCAATGGGTCACTGCCTAGAAGCTTTTTTGACTACTGACGAATTGGATTTCAGAAAATACAACCTCAAATTAAATCAAAATGCAACGAAACCAGCTAATGATAGTGCCAACGTATATAACTATGCTACTTTTGGAGATTTTTTGATGAGATCGCAACTAGATTGTTATGACGCGAGGTTACCAGGTAATGGTACATTTGACTTGAAAACTCGTGCTGTTTGCTCTATTCGCTACGACAGCTCGAATCCTGATTTACAGAACAACCAATACCAAATCTGGAAATTAAATGGATATTACGAATCTTTCGATCGAGAATTTCAAGACTTGATTCGAACTGGAGCATTATTGAAGTATATGTTTCAGGCAAGAATAGGACAAATGGATGGAATTTTTGTTGCGTATCACAATATCAATAGTATATTCGGTTTCCAGTACTTACCTTTGGAAGATCTCGATAACATTTTTTACAATCATAAATTCCTTGAAGATATGAAAACTAACTTGATAGACGAAAGCCAGGAAGACTTCGATATAAAGGACGTAAATGACAAGTTACCTACATTCATTGGAGAAACCCAATTCAAGCAATCATTGAGATTGTGGGAAATATTGATGAAACGAATAATTCGAGATATTGGTAAAAAAGACCACAGGTTCAGACTAATAATGAAGACGAAGACTTTCGACGACAATACCAAGTCGCGATTGTATATATTTGCCATTCCAGTTAGTGAACTGCAAATTGCCCAGTTGAAAGAATTGCCCACCAAGTTTGAAACCAGTTTCAAATACGACTTGTCTAACCTGCAACGATTGGAAAATTTGAAAGCTCATCAACAGGAACTAACGGAATTCAACAAGACATTGGTTCAAGGATCGCTGGCAGAGAATATTTTGGGGTATTATGTTGACATTGATGAGCAAATTATTGGTAGTCACAAGTACCCGCAAAAGGCACAACCTTATCCCAAAAATGATGACACGGACTGGAAGGTGAAATACAGTATTCATCAATACTGTAACAAGTCCACTCGTGATCAAAACATCATGCGAAACTTATTATTTGAGTTAATCCAACCCCCCATCGATAACATTACCAGCTCATTTGAGAAGAACATGAATAACGAGCAGTCGGGAACCCCTGACATGCTAAAGATTTATGAGAAGATTGGACGAGCCCGAGCAGAAGCATGGTTGAACAAGGATGACAATCCGGTTATCTATGAACCCAACAATTGAATGATGAAAAATATACGAATTATAGAATATGTACATAGTTAATGCATCCGCGATCCACCTCGATCGTGCAAATGATCCAGCAAACTGTATTAAACTAACAAACATGAGAATTACTCAAGTCATTACTAGCAAGTTGCCTAGTTTGAACTTACACAACGAATAAAAGAATTGTTCTATATTGACCAACTATATACTTTAGTTATTAGAGAAGTGGTTTAATAAGATGTTTCTTTCATCGGAATCTTGACCCCAGTTGGTGATGACGACACATGAAGCACCAACAACTTTTCTGGCGTTACCTTCTCTGTCTAATTGACAAAGACCAGACCATTCACCTAATAATTTAGCATCAGATACTTTGATCAAAGGAATTTTGTCTTCAGATTCGTTACATAAAGCTTCGACCAATTTAATGATTGATTCTTCAGTGACAGAGTCACACAAGACACATAATTGCGCTTGTTTTTTAGATAAGGCTTTTGAAGCTTCTCTTAAACCTCTAGCTAAACCATCGTGAACCAAGGCGGTTTTCAACACAACCTTCAAACATTCTTCAATGGAGACGGATGAGGATGATTCAACAGGGACTTCTTCTACTTGTTCAATATCGGACATTGTTTAGACTTCTTCGACAATTAATTGCTCAGTACTGGAAAGGTGAAATATTTGAAAAGTTTTTTTTGTTAAATACCATCGGCTGCGGGTCACAACCCTAAGTGATTTTACGACATTTATGAATCATGTCGAGTGAACAACGACATTATATTGGTAGTACTTTATCATTATATCAGTATCCTGTGGTATTATTATATATATGTGGTTATATTTAAATATTATATTTACGTATCAACTATTACACACCGTGAGATGAATTTTTTTTTTTAACATTTCATGTGAACAAACATCACATATCTTGGTCAAATCAAGCATTGGAAGAATTGAAACTGGGTTTGGAATAAGGTATCATGTAATAGGGTTTCTGTTTATAACTCCATTTCATTGGCACCAAAAGGTTGATGTGAGTCATCGTCACTGCTATCCTCTATTGCCATTTCATTATCTGAATAAGCAGGTACAGTATCGCCACCGCCAACTACACCACCGATCGCACTCGAGCTGGTGGTGGTTGGTAGATAACTGCCAGTTTCTGCTTCTCCATCATCTTCCTCGTCTTCAAAGTCAACGTCGAAAAAATCTTCGTCAGTACCAGTAATTCGTTTATATATCATTTTAGTTTCGGTGATAATACCATCATACGAGATTTCTGAGCTGGGCATATTTGTAAAGATGATATCATCGGTATCGGGTAACGTTTTCGAGATGATGTTGTTGTAGTCTTTTTCAAATATAGTTGACAAATCAGGATTGATAAATGTCTTGGACACATATCCCAACTTGCACACAATATCTAATTTGACTTTGGGAACAAAATTTTGTAACGATTCCCCCAATTTAAACGAGTTGGCGATTATGGGTGTACCCTGGTTATTTATAATAATCTCTTGGTGTTCAAACATATCATCGATATCGGAATTTGATGTTGATTCACGCAATATCAGCTGCTCCATCTTTTCGTACGCCGACTCCAAGTCCAATTTGGCTTGATTCAAGTCTTGCTCAATCGTGTGGCTAAACCATATAGCTTGCCCCACTGGGCAAACGCCAGTGCCGCCGTTTTGTATGAGAACTTGTACTGAGTAGTTGTTATTGGTGGGCAACGAATTTGGTGGGAATACGACAATGGTGCTCGATTCATTCTCGGCCATCCATTCTCGACAGTCATTCCTCACCACCGTGGTTAACCTAGTGACATTATAGATTGGTAAGTTCGATGATAAATTCTCGTACGAGCTTTTTAAGAACTTGGGGATTTGATTGGGGTTTATCACAATTTTCTCATTAACAACCACATTCGAGCCATCATTGAATTTGGCCACTTTTTTCACGGGGTCGTAATCGACCAATTTAGTATTCAATTTGTATGTTGTACCTGCAACAGCTGCCGATCGGCAAAATCCTTGCGATATTTCCCCAGGACCACCATATTTGGACACCATTACTGGAAAATTGCCGTAAATGTCGAAACTAGTCAAGAATCGTTTGATTCTGGCTAACGCATCTAACGTCTTGGTGTTTGATTTGATACACAATCCAATCGAGTAGATCAATTCATTGATTTGGGGTGTTTGCAATTGAAATTTATCAGCCAAAAAATTCTCTATGGTCGTGTTACTCGAGTCTATGAGAATTTGCTTCTTGATTGGGTCATTATTATCTTGCAACACGAATTTCAAAAACTTCATCAAGTATCTTTTGGTCGACAATGATAATGTCTTGTCCATAAAGATATTGTTAGGCTTTGACGAGCTATTGTTGGACAAGTTTTGTTGTTGGAAGTCGTCATTTTCAAACGTGTGGAATTGGGAGATTGATTGGAATTCCAAGTATTTGTAGACCCGAGATTTTATCAAGAGAGTCAACAAATCTGATTTGCAAAACATGATTTTGGGCGACAATTCTATGCCATAATCTCGCGAGTTGAATTTGTTTGTAGTTTTCCCACCCGGGATATATATTTGTGCGTCCTTGAAGTGGTTGAATTTGTTTGAGTTCACTTCGCTCACCCATTTTTTCAACTGTTCAATGGTCAAGGTCGAACATGAGTCACCGTAGTAGTTTTGGTTGTCGACATGCAAGACATTGGTGCCGTTCCAGCTTAGAGACGCGGCGAGGATTGATTCTTGCAAACCGGTACCCAAGATCAACACGTCAGTTGAGCTCAAGTTCAACGACAACTCCTGAGGTTTCTCCAACCCCACCAAGTGTGGAATCACCGGAGGTGTGTAAGACATGGAAGGTCTTCTCTCCGCCATGGATTTCCTTCTTTCTGATTTCGGCATTAGTATAGCAATTCGAAAAAACGGCCAAAAAGTAATTCAACAAGCAATAACAACAAACAATAAATAACCAATCAACACAAACCGACAGTCAATCAACACCAATTATATAAAAAAAAAATCCGAAACCACCAAAATGTTCAATTCACCAAAAAAGATATCGGTACGGTAGTTTGCAGTGAACCTTCGCAGTTAAACCAAAGTAGACGCAGTTCAATCAATTCAGCAACACCGGGAGTTGATACAGCAGCACAGTATAGGCAATTAGTAATATCCAGACCTGTAATATCACAAACAACCACTTCTTGAATAAAAAACTAAACCTGGTACAACACTAATCATGTAAATTTAATCTCGAGAAAATTTTTTTAAAAAAAACTTTCAAATTGTTTTTTTTTTTTTTTTTTTTTTTTTTTTTTTTTTTTTTATCTTTAAATTTTTTTT